>CM024264.1:14844732-14914718 GCA_013621005.1 Aeschynomene evenia | reverse complement strand
TAGTTAGAGATGAGAGGAGATAGCTTTTCTTTCTATTGCTTGAGTGGAATCAGTTGACAAAAAGCTAGAACGTAATTGACTTCTTTCTTAAAGGAAGAGATGATTTGGAGAAGAATTCATTCCTCTCCGAGCAGTGAAGTGCCAGATCCTAGAGAGAGGGCTTTACCGGTCGTTAAGATAGAGTCGGTGTCGTCGGTAGCTGTTCTTGCTTAGCGGGATCAGGTCACCAATCGGTGACATAGTTTAGGAATGAATATCCGTAACTCCCATTCCAGTACTTGAACTGACAAAATGGAATAAACAATCAAGACCTGGCTCAAGGCTAACCCTCCTCAGGGTCAGGAACGGGAAAAGAAGAATAAGTAGGACAGGCTCGAGGTCAATTCTTTCTTTTAGAGAGATCCCACCCCCTGAGATCGAGACAAAAGAAAAGACAAACAAGATGAAAATCGTCTGATTCTACATACGAGATTTTCTTTCCTATTTGTCTTTTGAAAAAGCTGCAGCTGCTAAGACCAACAAAACGTAGTTATCAGTGATTGAGTTCCACGAGGGTGATGAACGTCTAAGAATGACATCAAGTAGTTGCAATCCTGCTTTCGTGGAAGTAGTACCTATCAAAAGTAGGAACTAGCTAAGCGTCCATTGATCAAGGATATTGGCCAAAGCCAGAAGTGGGCCAAGCTGGAGTTCTTGTTCGAGTGAGCGGGTAAGCAAGCAGGTACGCCCGAGTTATGTAATAGAACTACTAATCAGTCTTCTCATCTCTAATCCAGCTAATTCCTAACAAGCTACGCACCTTCTTGTACTTCTAGCCAAGTAAGGCAAGGCTGTTTCTGTTGTTGAGTTAAAGGGTAGTCAGATAATAGGCGGATGGAGGGCCTATTCTGGACCAATTAGAAATAATAAACCTTATGAATGAGTTTATGTCTTTAGAGAGCTAGTAGTTATGAGTTCGTAGCTAAAGTAAAACTGGAGCTAGGAACGTAGCAGTGAACGGAGCTACCGGGTAAACGAGTGAGCTTAGCCCGTAGCCGGGTAGGTCGATCAAACCTATCCGTTTTTGGGTTCGATCCAGCAAGTGATCCATAAGCACCAGTAGAAGCAGAAGCATATCCAGAAGCCGATACCAACAGCAGTAGAGTAGAGTAGAGAAAGACCTCCGCTAATAGAACAAGGCATATCTGCCGATGATAACGAGAGCAGTACCGATAGCACCAATAGCATCTCTTCTAGTCTAGTTCCTTTACTAGTCAGGGGAGCCATCACCAGGGCCGATGATCCAAACCCATACGAGATGTCCTTATGATAATTGATGATGGGCGTGATCCATAGCCGATCGGCTAGAAGCAGTAGAAGCTATGGAGATAGAGCACCCTTCAAGTTTCAGATCTCTATGGAGTTCCATTTCCTGTTAAAGAGACTCCAGATAGAGATAAGACGCGAATCGAGTGAGCTCATTCGCTTTGGTCTTCTCTGGAAGATCTATGATTGGTAGCGGAGCGGAGAAGGGTGTAGCTTGGAGCCCGCCATTCTCAAGAAAACCCCCTGGATTTCGGTTACTAGGACGAGTCTCTGGCATGGGAGTCGAGCCTGAGGGTTTCACCCGGGATCATCGAACATCAGACTTTAGGCACACCTGGGGAAGGACTATCCTTAAGCTATTAATAAACCGAATTCACTTTCACTGATAAAGAGACGAAACTCACACGTAATGAACCTAAACGAAAGACGGAAAGAGTAACTCACTGAATACCTATTTATTCAAGTGAAATAAGCCGGACCGGAATAGATAGCCGTTAGTCCTAAAGCCGAAAGATGAAGGCTGAAGCATGTGAAGAGGACGAAAGCCAAAGGCGAAGAAAGAATAAGACTCACTAGATATGATGTCTATAGTACCACAGCTCTCAGACCTAAGGCCGAAGCTTTTGCTAAAGAAAGAGAAAATAAACTAGAGACATAAAGAAGAAGACTGCTAATAAGGAAGAAAGGAATATGGTAAGGAAGGGAAACTGGCAGCTAAGCCACTCTACACTAGTACGAAGGAGCAAGCTCCGGCCCCGTTCTATCCACTAACCATGTAAAAAATGATGGGTGGAATGGCGCGGCGCTGTAGTGTAGGAACCGGGCGGATTCGAACCGACGAATAGAAGTTTTGCAGACTCATGCCTTAGCCACTTGGCTACGGTTCCCTATAAATTCCATTCTTTCCCCCTTGCTCTTAATAATAAAATAAGCATTTAGGGATTTGTTGATGGATGATCCATGATTACAAAGTGGATAAAGCCTCTTAAACCATACTCTTTATTCCCTCTCGTCCATATCCCGCCCAGCCTGAAATCTTATGATATTGAATTCCCTTCAAATTCCGTCCCACTTCTCTATCTGTCAAATCCCCTTTCTACCTAGGTGTAACCTTTGATAATCCGTCTTCCTAGAAATGCCTCAACCTTCGATCTGAAACCCTTCGACTTCGATCGGCCTAAGAAGGAGGATCGTGGTCTTATTAGTTTATCCTCCCGTCTCTGGAACTACAGGAAGGCTACGCCCCTTTATGGGTGAGCGCCTCTTGGCATATTCGACTTAACTCCGAAAACCCTCAACTCATGAACTGACGGCTGGCTTGAAGAAAGACCTTCCAGGAGCTCTACATCACCCTATATATGATATGGATTGATTGAGCCGGCATTCTTGCTAATTCAATGTGGGCATTCCTACGAACATACCATACATAGACAAATGAGCGGCTACCACATACGAAAGATTGAATAAAAGATCGAAGAGAAGGCCAATTTTAAGAAAGACCTACGACTTGTGTATTGATTTCCTACTCTTAATTCCGCTCGGATCCTATTCTGGATCCCAGCGCTCCCTACGCTTACTAAAAGATCTCATTTCTTCATTCTCATACTCAAAACGGCACTCCAAGAACGACAGATACATTCTAAAATAAAGAACTCCATCCGATCCCTATCTTTTATGCCGATCTCAGCAAGCAGTACCGAAAAAAGGAGTGAAGGTTAGCAGACTTGGTTGCCTGCCACGGGCCCCTTTGAAACCAACTAAGTCAAGCTCAATTACACAAAGCTAAAGGAAAAGTTATAAAAAGAATAAGGATTCAGTTAGTGTTCAGTGAGCTCGAGATAGCTGCCTGACGAGAGAAAGGACACCCGGTACAGTCTTTTTTTTGCCTCAGCCCCCGGTTACACCAAACCAAAGCACACCACACCTGAAAAAACTTACTTTACTTACTATAGCTTGCTTATTGGTAAAATAAAAAATTTCGTAAGAAAACAAAGACCTGAGAAGGCGAAATAAATAGAAAAAGCTGACTGAGTCTTGTGTTCATTAATGTCCCCCAATCCCATGTCTTTCTTGGTTGGACCAACCCAACCGGTGATTTACAATTCCAACAAGTCTCTCTTTTTTTGGGGGAGCAGAGCACGTTTACAAACAAATAAATATATCATGAATGAGCAGGCCGTAGTTCTCTATGGACATCCAACGTCCAGTGATGTGATGTCCAATTTCTGCTATCAGATACTAGGAATATGTCTTTAGATAGTCTGTCAAGTACCTCTTCCACGAGGTCAGATGCTGAAAGCGCTCCACCTGACTTGGACCTGTTATTTTTTAAGATATGTGCTGAATACTGCAGGTGTGTGCATGAAGCCGGGAGGCAATTACCTCCCGAATGGACGATGCCCGACCTTGTTCGGGCTGTTATTGGAGACGATCGGATTGACAGTCCGGGCTTTCTGACAAATGACTATTATGATGTCATGTTACATGGCCAAAATGCTTGGTTCTGCGAACAGATTTTTAACTTTATAGATCTAATCAACTAAACTATGTCTTCTAGTTCCGAAAATGTGAAACAAAAGTTTTTCGAGAAAAGGTCCCATGTCTTTCTTGGTTGGTAAACCCAACCGGCGATTTACAACAAACAAGTCTTTCTTCCTTTTTTTTAGAGCAAGAAAAGAAGCGGAACTACAATAAAGCTTTCTTTATATGGAGAACCAATCCATTTTCAAATATAGTTGGGAGACTTTACCCAAGAAATGGGTAAAAAAATGGAAAGATCGGAACATGGGAATAGATCTGATACAATACGGACTACCTATTTCAATTGTTGTGCTTTCTGAAATTGCATACCTATACAAGGGTTCAAGTTTCGATCGATATTTGCGGAGTTGATTATCCTCTCGGAAACGAAGATTTGAAGTGGTCTATAATTTACTGAGTACTCGGTATAACTCACGCATTCGTGTACAAACCAGTGTAGATGAAGTAACACGAATATCTCCGGTAGTCAGTCTATTTCCATCAGCCGGCCGGTGGAGCGAGAAGTTTGGGATATGTTTGGTGTTTCTTCCATCAATCATCCGGATCTACGCCGTATATCAACAGATTATGGTTTCGAGGGTCATCCATTACGAAAAGACCTTCCTCTGAGTGGATATGTAGAAGTACGCTATGATGATCCAGAGAAACGTGTGGTTTCTGAACCCATTGAGATGACCCAAGAATTTCGCTATTTCGATTTTTCTAGTCCTTGGAACAGCGCAGCGACGGATAATTCAGAATCAGAATAGGTCCAGCTCTATAGGATAGGGGACAAATCAATAGGAAATGCTATTAGCTTTGTAAGAAGAAGAATAAACTTCTATGAAATGAAAGAGTTTCGCGGGAATTGTCTTGATCGTCGGATATCATTTGCAAATAGTAGGAAGAAGTGTTATCGAACGATTTCCTGCAATTCTTCCCAGTATTTAATGAGTAAATAATCCAGCTACAAGTCTCGATCTATACAAAACGCACTGGGTTTTTGTGTTTCTTTCGGTTTCATTGATAGCAGAAGAGCCTTACTCTATAGGATAGGGGCACTAGCGCTTTATTTAAAAAATAAAAAGTAAAGGGCCTGAAAACGTAACGTAATAGGCTGCTATTCTAGGCTCGCTTCGCTTCTTCAAGCTCCGCCCTTATACTTCTAATATAAGGAGAAACTTGCTGGTTGCCGAGGACAAGAGGGAAGAACCCCAGGGGTTAATCCGTTACAGTTGCGGAAAGCGATCACCCATGATAAGCCTACGTCTGCTGGGCTTATGTATGTTGAGATAGTGCTGACTGAGATGGCCACTCCGCTCGTGCGATGGTCGATACCGGCGCCACGAGACGAGGCTACTCCCATCCAAGGGAAAAGTAAAGTCCCGGTAAGCAAGCCATGATCATGATCAGAGGGAGAAGACTATTCATTCATCGTCATGAAAGGCAAATAAAAGGCTTTAGCAGCCCATTCTTGAACACGAACACGAACCCTGATCCTAGTACTATACTAGTGGGTAGGGCTTATTATGGAATAGGAATAGAAAACCCGGGAGGTCCCCCGTGTTTAATAGCATATCCAGTTTCTGCCTGGTTTGCTCTTTCTTTGCCGCGGACCAATGTGAGAAGCCCTATTAAGTGACTGATTGTGTTGAGTCGGATACCTCTTTCGAACGAAGTTGACCTCTTACTAAATGGACTTCGTTCCTTGAAAGCGCTCTCTGCTTGATCTGGCACTACTACTAGAAATTCGGGTGATAGACGAAGGCGTTGGTCCATCGGTGCCTTAGGGGCAATCATATGCGCCAGTGTATAAAAAGACATTTGCAATTTTACAGTAGCGAGGAGAGCTTATGGACAATAAATTAGGATTCCGGCGGCTTTTGCCACTTATGATCCGTGTTCACAAGAGCGAGACGGTTCAATGTCTTACAATGTTCAAGCAGCATTCTTGCCGGAAGGATTTTTTAGGAAGCCCGGACACCTACCGAACATCCCTGAAGGATGGAACAACATGATGAAGAAGGCGGCGAAAGTATAGAGGAAAATCTGGGAAGAGAACAAGGAGATCTCTGAAAGGGGAGGCAAGGAAGTAGTAGAAATGTTGAAGAGGAGACAACCCGCTCTTGAACTTAAGACTATGCGCGTCACGTGCTCGATCTAGCAATTGTTTTGATGAACTGTCATTAAAAAAGAAAGAAGAGAAAGAAATGGGAGTTGGCGCCTACATAACAGGTTGCTTGCTTACCAAGCCATCCTGGCTTTTCGCTCCTCCTGTTCGATTATTATTATTTACTTTACTTATTATTATAAAAACAACTCACTATCAAAATGAAAGACGATCGATTATCTACCAAGAAGATAGAGAGTCCCACATACGAGAAAGGGTCACAAATAGAGTTGAACCAAGTAACATTGCAAAGGCATAATGATAGTAGGTCGGGATATCCCCGCCCTCCGAACCGGACGTGAAGGTCTCCCCTCATCCGGCTCTCTGCAGGGGAATCCCCACTCACTGCTTCCCCTAATATCCTCCCTTTACCACATCATGGGGGTTTACAGGAGATCCCAGAGGCTCGCTCGGAAAGGCTGCTATACCATACCTTTGACTCAACTCTACTCTAGTAGTCACTGGACTCACTATAGTAGTCCGTCCGGCTGCTCTTGCTGAAATCATTACTCTTCATTCTCCCGTGCTCTAGCAATTGCGCTCCCTAGACCACTACCATGTAGTTAGATAGAGACAATCAATCCGTAGTGACGGGAATCTGGGATCCCTATCCATATCAAAAATGAAAAATCTATCTATAGAGAAGCTACCTTTCTCTCACTCAATAGATGTATCTGGTCTGGTAAGGTACAATACGAGACGATGGAATGCAATGGGATGGATGGTAGAGGGCTGCCTGCGCCCAAAAGCGATGATTCACTTGTCCCCTTGTCCATAGGGACCTCGTGGCATACAACCGAAACGACTCCCGCTATATAGCCGCCCCTATCTCTCTTTTTACAGCCTCGTGGACGGACTAAAGAAGGGAAGTTACAGAACGGGGCAGTGAAGGCTCGAGAAGTAGACAGCAAGCTTTTCTCAGCCCCCTAACCTTTCTATTATTATTAAAGCGCTAGCGCGCCCCTATCTCTAATCTAAAGGGGCGTAAGCACTTCACTCGCTAGGGGATGGGATTTCATTCACTTGCATTCCTGCTAGCACTACAAAAAGCTCCGGTCTTAATGCCCCTACTACTGCTGTGCAGCCTTTCCTCGGGTTCGTAGAGTCGGGTTCCCCGTTTACCCACAACGGAGGAGCCACCCCCACCAGACCTGGCAGGCGGCCACGGGTCATAACGCACTCTTCGCACAACAAATCCACTTTGAAGTTGACTTATCCGCTCGGCCAATCGTCGGAATGTGTACGAGATACCATAAGGGCCCAATATCTCAATAGCACCTTTGTCTAAAGCTTCGAATGAGACTTCATATCCGAAACGCAGGAACGATCTGACTAGAAAGTCATTCAAACTTGATCGAAGAACCAGCGTTTATTGAAGAAGCTATAGAGTCGATTACAAAAAGTACTTGTTTGAAAGGCTCGTTGGAATTGATCCGCTACGGGATTTACATTATACGCAACAGAAGCACCTGAAGTACTAAACAGAATAGGTATTAGTTTGGTAATGGTTGGAACAGCAAACTCGGATTCGGCAAGAATCTCATTTTTTGGTAGTACGAAGGGGGAATTTGCCAAAAATTGGATAGGGGTCAAGACGCAGTCGGGCGCCGGCGGCTGACTAAAGTGCCCCCCGAACCGCGCGAAATGGTCGCCTATTACACGGCTCACTAACTCTGCCTGGGGTGTGGGGGTACCTATTATTCGTCGGCGGTCCGGCGCACCCCTACTCACTTAAAGGATGCTGCTTAATTACGAAGGAAATTCTTTCTTAATCTAGAGAGTTCCCTTTCGTTAAGCGCATCGAGCCAGGAGTGGACATCATCATCTGCAGACAAATCCAGATCCTGTTTCATCATTAGCTTAGCTAAAGTGGAATAGTATGACTGGCTTTCCGGAAAATGAGACGAAACCCTAAAAATAACTTATCTATCTTTGGCCACTGAAAACCGTACGGAAGCCTGACTTTGGGGTATAGGGAGAGATTCTCAAGATCTGCAACATCATACTTGTCCCTACTCAACTTATTAACTGCCCGTTTAAGGCGACTGATCTTCTCCATCAGAATCAGAGGATCGGACGGTTGTGGTGGGACGTATGTATGGCACTATCTGATTCATGGGAGTGAGAGCCAAGGACACGGCCGGTACTGCAGGAGGTTTTCTTCGCGTTTGTACGTTATTTAAATCATTCTAGCCTTTCGCTTTCTGCCCTATGAACTCGACACGGCTTGCGGGAATATGGGTTTTTAAAGTGAAGCAGGTGACATATATAAGATCGAGCGCGTGGATCTGTTCAAAAAGACCACTAGGAGAGTCGCTTAGATAGTATGCCTCGACCGGAAGACAGTCTGTCTTTCCGACAGTGCAGTTTACTTAGGGGAGTCACGTTTTTGATGAATGAAAAGTGGATCGATCTGCTTCTCCTTAAAGAAAAAGAAAGTTATAAAGAACTCGCCTAGTGGAATATGTAGTCCGGATTACGGTAGCAGTTCCCCAATAACGTTACAACAGGTCTCTTAGAGCCAGTTCTAGTAATAAATAAGGATTCTAACTATTGGAATATTGGTAGGCGGAATCCAGTCTCCATTGAATCAAGTCATCCATCTATAGCTGAACGTGGCACGCATGGACTAATATAAATCTTTATCTTCTATTGATATTGCCCCCTTTCTTCCCACGATGTAAGCGAACGAATGGAACCAAAGGAATGATTGTTGACTATACTTTTACGATATTACCTCTGATTCCTATATGCTTTAATAGAAAGAATATCCCAGCTAGAATAGCCATAGGATATAAGATAGACTAAGGAATGATTGGCCTTAGCGATTCTTCACTCTGTGTTCATAGCTAACCAAGAGTTAGCTTATTCAAGCGGATATGCCTCTCGCTAATCAGTCTTGGCTGGGGAAAACATCAGATTCACCAATAGGCATAAGAACAAGGCAAGAGAAAGTTCCAATCTAAACTTCCTCCTTCGCCTTCGCTTAGTAGCACTACTCTTGCTATAGGTTAGGGAGGGCTTATTTAGCGCATAGCTAGTTGGAATTGGAAAAGCTCAAAGGGAATTCTCAAGCTATGGGTCTTCCAATCAATCTTTGTGAGAAAGCTCTTTTCCTATATTATATAGGTAGGGACAAGAGAAAGAAGCAGGAATGGTACCAATGGCGCGGATTCCTATTGCTTTTTTTCCAACTGGGATTAGTGAGACCCGAAAGGTCAAGGCAAAAAATCTAAGACACTGTTGGGTGACCTGCCATCTACGACCTGAAATGGTCAAACCCTTTTTCTTTTACTTTTACTACTCTATTCCTACGAAACGAACCAATAAAGAGTGGGGAAGGGACGGATTAGGTCTTTTGATAGCCACTGCTCGCTTTATTAAAGGTGAATAGAAAGATGTAAAGGTATTCTGATTCACTTATGAAAGATCCTGTTATTGGCCTTTCACTCTATCGTAGATGTACGAAGTCTCATCCCAAGTTTGACTATAGAATCTTCTTCTGGCGTAAAAGCAACTTGTCCACAAGCTTGATGTTAAAATACTGGTCTTTTTTCCTAGTCATAGTAGTAGTCCTAAAAAGCCCTCTCCCTTTATTGACACCAATCGAAGTCCTAGCCCTTAGAAGAAACAGAATAGGCATCGAGCAGAGAAGAGGCCGCAAGCACATTCATTGAATTGGACAGCTTTGTTAGCAAGAAGCGGTTAGCGGAACTCAGTTCCACGAGCTACTTCTTTTAAGTATTTTTATGGGACTAGAGCTTTTGGGATTGAGCTTGAAGGCTTGAACTAAGGGACTGGGATTGATGCCAAGACTCGATTCGAAACTAGAGATTGCTCTGATTCTTATTCACACCGAAGTGCTTTTTATTTAGCCAAGGAATGGCGGGATGGATTACTTGCCCATAAAGGCTAGGCGCCTCAGGGAAATGTTAACCACATAGGGATGCCTTAAGTCTCTTTCCGGACCTACTCATCGAAAGATGCCCAAGCTCTTTGATAGAAGAAGCTTCAAATGCGCAGTTAGGACAAAAAGTTTGAAAGAAGTAGCTGCGAGAATGCCCTCAGTCTATATAGTAAGGAAAAAGTCAAGTAGGCCAAAAACACGGTGTTTTAGAAAACTGGCACGATTGGAATTAGGAAAGGAATGGTCAGCTCGGATAAAAGAATGAATTCGTCGGAAGTCTTAGCTAGCTTTAAGGTAGGGTCTCAGGATTTCTGCTGGCAAGCCTTTATCCTTTCTATGGTCGGGCTCAGACTTGCCCGTTCAAGGCAGACTACAAAGCCAAACTTTTGAAGCAAGCATCATTCAGATCGATAAACTCCAATCGAATAACCTAAGGGACAGGATTTATCATCCAGAAGAATAGGATTTTCTTCGTTTCGAAGTACGAACTAAAGGCCGGAAGAAAGTTTTTATTTTCCACGGAGGAGCATTTTAGGAATTTGAGGTATCGCTTGTGATAAGGATGAAGTCTCATTCATATAGTAATGTCCTTAGCTTGCGCCCTATTTGAGACTGAGACTAAGGCTGGAAAAGAGTACATCAAGATCAGTCAAGTCATCACTTATTCGATTGTTGATTCTATCCCTTTAAGAAATGGAATAATTAGTGTCGATAAAGATTCAGGAAAGTGTATCATCACACGAGATGAAAACACATCAGTTTGTGCTTTTCATACATTATATAGGACATAGGAATTCTGTTCTACGATTGCTACTAAGAACCTAATAGAATCATCTGGATTTACTACTTTCCGTTAGTATGCTAGCTCTGATAAAGTGCTGCTAGTAACTAACCCTCACAAGTCGTTCAATGCCTTTAAGGCTCAATAAACGGGTATTCAATGAATCCCTGCCTCCACTCTAAAGCTACTATCCAACCCAAGTCTATTTCAAATGGTGTCCGCTTTCGCGGTTCTAGAAGAATCAAAATCTGTAAACTATGCTCCTCCTTAACATGACGCCTGCAATCATCAACAAAGTGCTTTGCACTGACCCGTCCTCGTCAAAGGAAGGAGGACTTTGATCCCAGTGAAGCAGTTGAGCAATAGGCGAATTCCTTGCCCCTACACTATAGAAAGAAGAATGTGAATGCCTATATATGGCAGATAAGGGCTCATCTATGGAAAGCAATCAGTTCGTCCTAAGCCTTCTTATCTTGACTGACTACACTCCCCGGAGCAAAGAAGTCATTTTTGAAGCTGATCTGGTTGTGGGAAGGTCCTTGGGCCGATCCCTGCCCCCCTTGGTGGTTGAGAAAGAGTATCGACCAACAAGCGGAGATCTCGTCTTTCTGATCAGTCAATCAGTAGCGAACTTGTATCTTGATGTTGGTTTTGAGATTGATAGTGGTACTCAGTTCTATTTATTAAGTCTTTAGCGCCGGTTCCTCATTCTACTTCTTTAAAGCCCTCAGTTCAGTAGTAGGGAGCCCGGAGTACGATTAGTCTTTTCGTAGCTATGGTCTAGCCCATCTTCATGTGAGTTATAGTTCTTTAGCCTCTTAAAGAAATGCTAGCCAAAAGGCTGCGTCTTGTCTTGTTGAACGACCCAAGCAGTCTTAGAATCGGTGCCTGGTTAGGGATCAGAGTACGATTCTAAATCAGCGGAGATCCAATCTAGTGCCGTGTGCCGGGAGTGGGTCGCTCTTGTTTAACCACTAAAGACTCACTAAACATGTTGATATACTTTTTTTCTTCTCTTAGAAAAGCGTTCCTTCTCTCAAGAGATTCCCATTGAGTGTATAACTCTTGAGAATGTTTGTTGCATATCCAATCGAGCTTGCTGCTTTCAGTTTAAAAAGCCACGAAAATGCTCTGCTTGGGTCGTTTTGACTTCGCAATAGAACGGGGATTCGTGCCCCTCGTTACATAAGCTTTGGGCATAGAGCGGTGTGATTCAATTCTACTCGTTCTAGATATACATGAAGTATAGAATCGAGGTCGCTGGGATCAATGAAGAATTTTTTATCTTCTGTAACATGAACATTTCATTTGTACATGAAACTGTAACATGAAAACATGTCATTAACTAGAACATGTCATGAACATTTGTAGCAATAACATTTGTTTAGTCTAGAACATTTTGGGAAGTATGATATTCAAATGAGGAGGAAATAAGAGAACAGATCTCCTGTTGTTTGTACCATTGAATTGAGTAGTTGAATAAATGTAGCTAACGAACGATGGAAGAATCGAAGATGTGCCGCTCCTGGCCTGAGGGTTATTTTGCATTTGCATTCTGTTGTTTGAGACCTTGTTCTTTGAAAAGATCGAACGAATGCAGCTATGTTCGACTGATTTTGATTGATTTGAATCCGAAGCTATTAGGGTAAAATGCACTTTCATAGTTTTCGCACTAGGCGAGATGAATGAAAACAAGGCCAATTCAATAGCTGCAAAGCACGTAACTACTTTACCTAAAGCAGTGGGCTTCGAACTGGCAATTCAATCTTTCTTCCCATCGCCATGGAGCTTAGTCCCGTCTTCGAACTTTCTCTATCCAGTCGAGTTTTCTTCGAACCCTAGTATTAGTACGGGGAAAAACCTTCATTATCATGAAAGGTACGGGAACACATAAGCAAGAACGGTGGGAAAGCGATTAAGGCAAGGGGCAAAAATTCCGTGGTTCGGGGAAGTGACCCTAGTAGTGTGTAGGTTAGGGAATAATAAAGCTTACCTGGAAAAAAGGGAAGGGTGTACAAAGCCATAGTTCGGGTTCTCGCCATCGACTCGGTTGCTTTCCTTCTCAATGCAGTGGCATTGATTCCGCCCTTTAGCTTATATGCCTGCGATTGGACAGCACGCGGCGAAGTGAAAACCTTCGGCCTTTGGACCAAAGCAGCTACTCTTATCCCGGGTCCGACTAGCTAGCCTCCCTTCTCAATACCGGGGCAAGGGCTCCTTCTTTAGCTATTAGCGCCCGTGGAGATTGTTTGGTTTGGCCTTTACCGGGGCCTCCACTACACTATACTATATAGATAGGCTAAAGCCCCTCTTTCACAGTCGTTTCACCCCGGATAAACCGAAACATAGCCCTTCTCATTTACATGAAAAGCTGTTTCACCCAATTCGCACACGGCAACTATCGCTTTCCTCGAAGTCAATTCACCGACGCAAGCAACCTCATCAACGGGATCGCCCGACAACGAACTCTTTGTTCGGTCAGCGAGTGAGAGGAGGAGGGGGCCCCTTACGAGGGGAAGAAGGGACATGGTTATTATTTATTACCCACCGCACCGATAATACGGGAGAAGGGAAATCAAGCAAGACCAGTGAATCCTAAGAAAAGAGTTCTGAGGAATGTTAGATACCTTTATAACGTAGGGATGAGATAAGCGTTGGCTAAGAATGTATAAGGGAAGCAGAAACTGCCCACGGAACCCTGGAAAATGGGCTTTTGACCTGGCTAGCGCTATTGCTTTGCAAGGTAAGGAAATGTTCAACTCGTCTGCTTGAAATCGATAGAGTTGAGAAGCGTCTGCTAATCATGGTACGAATTCTCTGTTTAGGTCAGTCTGATGTTCAAGTATCAATGAAAGTCTTATTTCAGCGAATGAAGTAAGGCTAACAGCTGGCTCTGGCTGATTCGATGCCATCTATGAATCCTTCCCTCCCTCCATCTGCAGCCTTTATTGCCTTTATTCTGTGTCCCAAAAAGGCCTATCTTTGTATCTTTGCCAAGGAAAGCTGTCCAATACCAGCAGATTCAAGAGACCGTCTTCATCTGCACCGGAAAAGAGCGGAGTGATTAGCTTCTTTTTTTCCTCAAGGACAAGGACAAAGAACTTCTTCCACAACCAGAGCTTGAAACTTTCTCTATGGGTTCTACCCCCTTTTTCTGCCCACAGAATGACTCAAGATCATAGTCATCAACCTTGTCTAAGAAAGCTAACCTTACTGAGGAGCTAAAAACCATTCTAATGGGGCAGCTTTCCGAAAAAGAAAGAGTGGATGGATTATTGAACCCGAGATTTAAAATGTGCAGTTAGGGGCTGTAAACAATTGCTTCGGTCTTTTCCTTACCTGAACATTGCATTGATGAGTAGTACCATCTATTCTCAATCGTTCTCCTACGCCTGGATGCGCTTCAAAGTTGGCCTGAAAAGAGATCCTTCGTTGTTCGTACTTTGACTGAGCGGTAGGACTTTCTTTTGGTAGTCAACTAACTGATAGTGCTTTCAAGCCCCATATAGGGAAATTTATCTTAATGATACAACGTTACGGTAAACTGTGAAAGAGGATAGAACAGGCCTTGGGCAGTGGAGACAGAGACCAGAGAACCTACGTTCGAGAATGAGACTTTGATCCCAACAGGCGAGCTACTCCAACAAGGCCAGTTTAGTCTTCTTTTTTTAATTTGATCGCTCATACCAAAGGGCTTCTGCCTGGAAGAATGCATTCCCTTATTTTATTGCTTGCGCCTAAACGACTTTCACAGTCTGAATTGAATTGAAACCGTAGCTTTTTTCTTCGTTTAAAAACCACCATAATTGGAACTCATCGGAGAAAAAGAAAGAACTAGATTGGGTCTATCATGCCTATCCATGTTTTATATAGCTAAACTAACCTGCTGATTCAATGAGTCCTATTACGGAACCTGCCTTTCCTGGCCCAATCACTACTGAACAACCTTAGCAGCTTGATTCTAAGCCCTGGAATGGAAGAACTTTAGAAAGCCGACGGATATCAAGACGTAAACTTCTTAGAGCTACTTGAAGCTATACTCAAAGAAGGCCTACGCTTGACTTGTTCCTCCATTTGATAGTTCCGTTCCAGCTAGCGAGAGCACTACTTTACATACATGATAAGCGGCGAGTTTTTAGGTTCAGTAACGAACGATTGGGGATTTCGAAGATCCGATCTTTTCACATGCAATCCTCGATGAGATGATTCAATTAGGCCCGTTTTTTTTTTGATCCTGAATGAATGGACGAAGGGTATCACATTAGGGACCCCTCTCAACTAGGTATTCGGCCTAAGGAGAAATTGCATTGAAGCGAGCTTAAGCCTATAGTTCCCCCAACTCCTATAAGGGCCGGTAGAAATGACTGACTGAAGATAGAAAGAGATCACCCCTAACAGAGTCCATTCTCCGAATAGTAACACGGTAAAGCCAAAGATCTGATTCATTAGCAAAGGAAAGCTGCCTTGATCAACTATAGGAAAGTACCACTTTTACACAGAAGGACTTCGCCCGAAAGCATTGATTGAAGGTCTCCTCTTTCTTTTTCACAGCTGCCCATGAGTGAAACAAAAGCAGAAGCGATCCTTCTATTCTAGAAGATAGGACTGCTGACCACGTCGAACTAAGCCTGCCTTCTTTTTATACCGTTCGTGCCCCATACCCTTTCTCAAATCGGAGAAAGGCGGGGGAGACTACTTTCTTCATTCCATTCCGACTCCCCTTATGCCTTTTGCTGCTCCACAATGCTCTCTCCAAAACAAAACTCAAGTGAGTGAAAGAAGCCCGCATTCCCTCTCTTCTTTCCCCCTATCGCTAGGGGCCTTGCCTTTTTAAATGAAAGGCTACATTCGATTCTGACAACGGGTAAAGCTACTGCCCAGCCCTACCTTTATGCAGGAATTGACAAAATAAGGAAGATTTTGACCCGAATGGCATTTTCGGGGAATAGCCCGCTTAAATAGACTAGATTGAAGAAAGGGAGGATATCCGAAAGGCTCAGAGAATGGGGATAAACTACTCAGGATATCCTGATAACTAACCTACCTCGAGCTGATTATGAGAAACCCATTTACGCCTTTGAATGAGAGTTTTGGGATATGGGGCCAAACCCTCTTCTCTCTTTCGCCCATCTACCTCGGCTGCCTTGTCTTCTTCAGTTGGAACATAACCCAGCCTATAAGTTTGTGATTCACAAAGTTTGGTGACCCCTTGCTCTTTCTTCCCCAAGCCAAGTCCAGGGAAATGTCCCATCTCTATATGAGCCACGTAATGATTTGCATAGGATAAAGGGGCACCCTTTCTATAGCATTAACAAACTGGAACCCGGTTAGATTAAATCCTGCATTGTCATCCTTCACCTCGAAGAAAGCTGTCTCCCTATCAGCATCTCCATGGATAGTAAGAATTCCCCCATCTCTTGGCATCTTGATCTTTTGTTGTAACGAAGAAGGAACAGCACCCAAAGGCATGGCCTACCCAGTAACAGATTCAAAGAAGCAGGGATATCTAGCACATGGAATTCAATATTCGCAACGCAACCACTGGCCCTCACTCAACCCTCGACCGCTTCGTAGCCTCTTTCTAGGCTGCGTTTGACTTCTTCAAAGACGAAAGACAACCGGAGTCTTTGCTCCCTGGATAAGTCTCATTCGATGTCGCAACCGATGCTTAAAAGATCTTCTTCTATCTTCTCAGTCTTCGATCGATCATTCTCTGCTTCATAGAGGAGGGGGTTCCCAGCTAACAAGGAAGCGGGATTAAAAATGGAGGTCAATTCTAAACTGGACCGAGATGGCCTATACACCAAATTACCGGCACCATTCCTGAAGAAACGAAGATCGTTGCAAGAAGACCCCCCACCAAGACGTGTAAATGGCAGAAATTTTACAGCAGTAGAACGAACCTTGGGCTTGACATGACAGCACCTCGCGGCTCCCTTTCAAGATGAACAATGCGGCTAAGCGTGCATCTGGGGCGGATGTGCCGATGGATGGAGGCGGCTGCATGCTGCATCTAAGAGTTTAGTTCCATGAGACTGAATAACATGGCCTGAAACGAAGTAAACTCACTTTGCTTAACACAGGGCAGCAGAGCAGGACTTCTTTCTCACCCTCACCCGTCATCCAACATGGTTCGCACCAGCGTTATTTGACTCGCTTAGTCCATCGCTGCTTGGCTCTACTTCAACCACTACAACCTGACGGTTCCCTTGTAAAAGAATGCGATACGATAGAACGCCTTTTCTGACATCAGGAGATGAAAGCAGTCAAGCAGGCAACAAAGTCGACTATTCGTCTTCACTTCCTCAAAAGTGCTAAAAAGAGCCCCTGGGCGCAGACCCATCCCCAAGGGACTAAACGCATTCAGTTATCTTTCAAAGAGCTTATTCGAGAACAACCTATTCTAAAAGCAACCTATTTGAATTTGAAAACAGCTTCTTTTCTTTTAGGGATGACTATTCTGCAGCGGTAATTGCAAACAGAAAGGGAGCACCGCTTACTCAAGCACTAGTACCGTCTAAGCATCCCACAGCTGACCTAGTTAGTTACCTGGGAGTCTCTTTCCCGCGTGGGTCCGCTACGTACACGTATACTTTACGTACACAAGTGGTCGAGCCAGAGAAGAGAATAGACGATGCAGGTCATTAAGTTAAGGCCGCAAGCCTCTTTTCATTCTAGCGGTAAGTCTGTAAGTCCATCCGATCAGCCAGTTGCGGAAGAAGCTCAGCTTAAAGCCAGTAGGCCGGCATTAAATCTGTAGGTTCAAGAAGAGTCAAAGGGCTAAGATCACTCTATTGCTACTTACGGTGATAAAGAAAGGCCCTTCGAACTTCCTGGCATCACAGCCTATTCCGACAACGTGCCAAGCAAAAGGCCAAGACCGGTATGCCGACAAGGAGCAAAGCCATAAGCGCGCGCTGAACAGAAAGTCGTAGAGTGATCACAGCTTATTCACCAAGACGTGTAAACAGCGCCGCCCGCCTAAAATAACCGGGTTATCGGCTTCTCACTGCTAGCAATCCAGTTAGTTAAGTCTAGTATGCCTATTCCTATTAGATTATACAGTCTGACTAAGAGTTCGGAGTATCTCTCTGAGAATTGAAATAAAATAAAGCGAAAAAGGAATAAATTGCATGCAATCGACAGCAGAGGGAAGGCAGTCGCTGCACACTCTATATCTTACCTTGGGGGACGGAACTACCTTAATCCATGCCCTTACTCCTCCAACACCTAAATAGCTGGATCTATCCTAAAAGAATTGACTTACCTCGCTGAACTAGCGGATGCAGAAAGCAATTGAGGGCGTTCTAGTTTGTTCAATGTAGTTTGAAGACCTACAACAAGAGGACCCCTATAAAAAGCCCCTAGTTGCTAAAGATCAGAAAGCTCTTTGTTATTTTGTTATGAAGAAGCCACAAATAAATCAGAGGAAAATGAGGGTCTAAAGCATATAGGGGTTGGCTACGGGCGGCACCCTTTAGCTATAACATTATGTGTGTGTAGATCCTTGACAACACAGAGGAAGTTGGAATAAAGATGGCATAGCTTTGGCGGTCATCACAAAGGTGTCCAACCAATAAATTTTTTTGAGAGATGAGACAAATGCAGCCGGATTGCTCGTCATATGATGGGTAGCCCCACTTGCTTAATGGGTGGTATAGTATTTTCCTTATTGTGTGGAAGATTCTAGTTTGGAATCGCCGCCGAGGTTTCATGGTGTAAGAATGGACTTAATTTACCTGAGAGAGTTGTGCTTATCTTTTTTAACCTAGGTCCAGTGGTGAGAAGGCCGAGAAAGTGGTTAAAACCGTCATCGCATCGGTTGGAACCTCAAGGTTATTCTGGTGAGATTTGGGAAGTTTAAAGATTGAAAGCAAAATCAGTGATCTTGGGTACCTAGGCTCTCCGTTTACATGGCGAGGGCAAAAGTCTCCAGGGTTCATTCGTGTGTATTAGAGCTTAGATAGAGCTCTGTTTAAGATGGGATGTCATTTTTCCCTGAAGCTGCTGTCCGCAATCTGCCTCCAGTCAAATCCGATCACCACCCTCTTCTTTTTGACCTGCAAAGTGACCTCAGCCGGCATTCCAGAGACCTTTGTTCTTTGAAGCGGCTTGGTTGACTTATACTCATAAAAAAAGAGGGTGGTGAGTTTGTGAAGGAAAATTGGAACTGAGGGGCACGTCTGGTGGTATCATATATAAGGGAGGCAGCTTATTTAGGGGAGTGATCATCTATCAATTGAATAAGAAAGACTCTCTACGCGACTCTCGCCTCTATCTAAGTCTAAGTAAGAGGAGGTTGAAGCTTATAGTAAGTAGTCAGTCCAAGCTTTAAGAGCCTCCAATCATGCTACTTCAGCTATATGCTTAACACATGCAAGTAGATTCGTCATTTAGTTAAGAACGAGGATAGTAGACCGATAGAGAGAGGGCTTTAGCGATGCTCGACTGTGTAGGAGAGGTAGGTAAAGCAGTCTTAACTTAACCAGTAAAAAGCAATTGTAGAAATTACGTAGGTAGATAACGCTCGTTGTAGCGCTTCCATCTCATGGTAGCGAAAGACAATTCCTATTCCTAAACCGCTGAGTGATGCACCTGCTTATTCGCCTCCTGATTGTCAGGACACCAGAGAGATTTTAAAGTCACTCAGTTGGGTTCAATGCCCGCAAGTCCCATGCATCCTTTCTTTCTTAAAGGGGAATTCCGCTTAACCCTCTTTTGGCTCTTGTTTTTACAGGGGTCGTGTGTACTCTTATATGTACTTAGTCTACAAAACCGGCTGTTTATCATAAAATCTTTTGTTTACGGTGTCTTCCTTGTGGTCCTACCACTAGTCTTTGGTCTCTTCTGTCAACTTCCATCTACTATGGGAGACCTCCTTCCGTCGCGGGTATCTGATCTCGTCTTTCTTATGAGCGGGACACTCTGGAACTCAACTGGTTGGATATCGTGAGGCAGGAGCTCCAAGACGGGGGGCCCGCCTATGTCAGAAATACGATATTCTTGTTGTAGAATGAGCCGTATAAAAGTCCCATGTCTTTCTTTGTTGGTAAACCCAACCAGCGATTGACAACAAACAAGTCTTTCCTCTTGTTGGGGGGAGCAGAGCTGTTCAAAAATGAAGCAAAGCAAATGAAATTATTTTTTCGGCTATTCCTCACGATTGCTCCTTGTGATGCAGCGGAACCATGGCAATTAGGATTTCAAGACGCAGCAAGTCCTATGATGCAAGGAATCATAGACTTACATCACGATATCTTTTTCTTCCTCATTCTTATTTTGGTTTTCGTATCACGGATCTTGGTTCGCGCTTTATGGCATTTCCACTCTCAAAAAAATCCAATCCCGCAAAGGATTGTTCATGGAACTACTATCGAGATTCTTCGGACCATATTTCCTAGTATCATCCCGATGTTCATTGCTATACCATCATTTGCTCTGTTATACTCAATGGACGAGGTAGTAGTAGATCCAGCCATTACTATCAAAGCTATTGGACATCAATGGTATCGGACTTATGAGTATTCAGACTATAACAGTTCCGATGAACAGTCACTCACTTTTGACAGTTATACGATTCAAGAAGATGATCTAGAATTGGGTCAATCACGTTTATTAGAAGTGGACAATAGAGTGGTTGTACCAGCCAAAACTCATCTACGTATTATTGTAACACCTGCAGATGTACCTCATAGTTGGGCTGTACCTTCCTTAGGTGTCAAATGTGATGCTGTACCTGGTCGTTTAAATCAGATCTCTATTTCGGTACAACGAGAAGGGGTTTACTATGGTCAGTGCAGTGAGATTTGTGGAACTAATCATGCCTTTACGCCTATCGTCGTAGAAGCTGTTCCTAGGAAAGATTATGGTTCTCGGACGGGGAATTTTGTCCAATTCTTATGCGACCTCGGCCTTATAACTCTCGCTAGTTGTGATGCGGCAGGGAGTTTAGATCTCCCTTCACCGCCACCTGAGGCTCCTATACAAGGACCACAGGTGCCCCAACAGCCACCGGCCCCGGTTATTCCCCAATTGGCGCAACCTCTTCTCTCGGATGAAGAGCGGCGCCAGGCGCTTTATTCCCGGTACGGCCTCCTCAATTTCGGGGGGGATGATGGGCTCGGCCGTATGACTTCCATCATCTCTAATCAGGTATTAATAGAGCGATCCGTAGAGGCTGCTTTGGTGGATGACGGATTTCACCCGCTATCTATCTATCATAGGTACGGGGAACTACGGCATTTTATACATTCTCCTCAGGGTGAACTTCTATCTGAGCGCACCTATCGTGCCTATCTTTCTCAAATACGAGAACAGGGCACGAGGGAAAGCGTTCCGTATCGGAGGATCATCCAGGCCGTGCGCGGTTCTCATCTCCTTTTGGAGAGAGCCGACGGTCGGCTTTATTAAACTTGAGGTATACTTTAATACAAAAGGTTTTCCGTACCAGCTCCACTCATCTACGTATTATTGTAACACCTGCAGATGTACCTTTTCTACCTATACCGCAGTTGAAGCACCCAAAGGAGAATTTGGTGTCTTTCTTGTCAGTAATGGAAGCAATCGTCCCTACCGTCGTAAAATAAGAGCACCCGGCTCTGCCCATTCACAAAGACTCGATTCTATGTCCAAACATCACATGCCAGCAGATGTGGTCACCATCATAGGTACTCAAGATATTGTGTCTGGAGAGGTGGATAGATAGGACTACTAGTTGTTCGATCAGCTTTATCGCAAGCCAAAATCTCTATTCTACGCCCTGAGTACGATATCTTTATAACAATGGGAGTCCCGGTTCAATTCAATGATTGTAATTTCACTTAGTAGCTCCCACAGATAGAAGAACCCCATCATTGGGATGCCAGACGATGGGTTAAGCTCCTAAGATCGATGAAAGCTTTTATTTTAGGGTCGATAAGGGTTTCAATTTCCCAGCTCTATAAGAGGATCCCTTGCGTGCTATGTATACGGGTCTATCAAATACAAGAAAATTAGATCAAGCAGGAACCCAGCATGGGAGTCTTATACTTTTCGACTTGGGAGATTGCATAAGGAGAGCACCCTTCTTCTACCTCGGTGATTGAAAGGGTTTGGGATCAACACGAAGGCTATTTGACGCACTGCTGAGCGTAAGCATCGACATTTGATAGAGGTCAGTCGGGCCCCGGCCTTATTATTTAAAGTTAAGCTGGTATGCCTGCTAAATATTGGCTTGAAGCTCTCCATTTTGCAGTCTATGTCATGAATAAGTTGCCAAGCCGTACAATTGGATATAAGTCATATAGGTATAGGGATATTTTGACTATATTTGGCTCCTTGCCTTTCCCAGTCAAGTAGTCCACCATCCCCCATACTAAAGATTGACAAGAGTGCAGACCGCAAGAGAATTGCTCCCATCGAGCTTCACAGTAGTTATCTGAAGCGAAGGAATCTCATTCAAGGCTCCAAGACCCCTGACTCTGACTACTGTGTGAAACTTGGCTTTACGCTCCTCTTCTGACTGTCCTTTTCAACTGGACAACACAGGAAGGGAAGATTAGGAACAGCTGGCCATGAATAGTAAGTGGGACCTATTTTCCCTCTATTTCTCTCCTTTTTCCGTTTATTTCTCTTTTTATCCCGGTTAGATCATGGGATGACTCCCCGAATCCTTAGCTTTCTTTCATCTCTCTGACAATGGGCTTTTGCCAATCAATATCTTCTGACTTTATCAAATGAAGGTCGTCTTCGGATTTGACTTTACTTGCTGGGTCCCTTCCTCAGCCTTTGACTGGGGCCTGATTAGTAATCTATCAATCCACCGTGGCTTTCCTTCCTCCAACTTCTTAGCCCCGATCTTTGGAATTTCCTAGTGATAAATTTTCTCTTTCCGTGATAGCTTGTGATTACTGAAAGACGGGCAGACTGACTTGCTGATGGCAAAAGGACTTGAAGAGTGAGGGCTTGAAGTGGAACGACTTCTTTCATAGCCCTATCCCGAGGATAGAAGGTTGAATTCTACTCTGCTGCAGACTTAGCTCGTCCTATCTCATCCCTTTCCTTTCTTTCTGTCTTTGACTTTGCTTTTTCTGTCCTAGGTAGGCTTCTCTTCTCGCTACTCCAGTCTAGTGGGGAAGGTCTGTTGGATTGTGGTGTTATAACTAATATATATATATATATATATAATATAAAAGTGATGATATGATGCCCAGGCTAGGAACTGCTGTTATTCATAGTAGGGTGCTGTTCCCTCAGGGCAACTTGCTTGGACTGACAGCCTTTTCTCTTTCGTGCCTAAGCGTAAGATTGAATAATCATAATCAAGGGCGAGCTCACAATAGCTATTGATTCTTTGAGAGCAAAATTTAGGTAGACAGGACTTGCTTAAACTTGAGTTCGCCATTGGCTATGAGGCATGAACGATAAGACGCTATGCTTCTTAGGAAAGAAGTCTTTGAGAGGGATTTCCAAGTAGATAAGACAGTCTTGGCCTTGATGGAGAAGAAGTTAGAAGTGTGCCTGATCGCAGCTACTAAAAAAGTCATTGTCGGACTTTCCTCAATCGGAGAAGCCTAAATCTGTGTCAGAGATTTCCTTTGGTCTGGAATGAGCTTCTACATTGGTCCTTCCGTAAAGGGGCTTTTCCAATCTGTCTAGCTTCGGTGTCTTCTTTGCTCTTAGCAAGGGCATACCCCTTCCTTCTGCTAAGAGATTTGCCCGAGGGCTGTCCCAGTAGATCCTCTACCCTTTCAGCTTCCTTTCTTCAGGATTGATTAGGTAGGTATAGTCCATCATCACCCTCGAGGTAGTTGATGGTAGCCTCGTGCTTAGGAAGTGGATTCGCAGTAACACTTGACTTAGGTGATGGTGGAATTCTTGATCCATTATCTATGAGATCCTGGACCACTCTTATGAGAGTTCGACACACATCAGTCTTGTGCCCTTTTGGCTTGAAGGAAGCAACTCCATCTTGCATCGAAGGCAGAGAAGGAAGGGCCTGTAAGCTCCTGGATTTCGCCTGGACTTCCCAGGTAGAGCACTCCAGTTCTATGCCTGGAAGGTAGAAAGGGACATCGGGACAGTCAAATGGAAGATTTTCCACGTATCACGAGGATTACGAAAATGAAAGAAAGTATGAATTATCCACGGATCTCACTTATCTCCTAAGGTAAGGCGAGCATGAAACTTGACTACACGGATTCGAAGCCTCATGACGTAACACACGACGTAGTGGAGATTAGCCTTAATCTTAATGTAATGGAAAGATCTGTGATCCATGGTTCTCCAGTCCTGGAATGGAAAGGCTGGGTTCAACCCAAAGATGTGTCTATAGTCTAAAGCTCTTTTATCGATGGTATCTTGTTAACGTTACTGCGCTTTAACGACACCGTAGTGGCGGTTTTAAAGATAGGATAGCGAGGCATGGAAGCTATCTGCTATGCTATTAGAGGATTTATAAAAACGTCCACCCTGTTGGCTTTAGTTTTAGCTTGTATATGTGAGAAATGAATAAGAAAAAAAAGATATTTAAAAAAGAATAAAAATCATAAAAATTGATGCACAAAACAGGGAAAGAGAATGAACTAGAACAAAGCAGATTTTTTGCATTCCAGCACTACAAGCATTTTTTTACATGGGAGTACATCCAATGGGAAGCTTACGTACACATAGACAAACCAGCCAAACAACATATTAAGTAACAAAAAAAAGAAAAGCAAAAACGAAGGACTTCTTAGTTGCTTCCCCCAGGTCTCCCGCGGATGATGTGGGCCGCCCTGATAAGCAGCAATTCGCGCTCTCGGATGAGTGCCCTCCTTCGTTCTTCCAGAGCGCGAATGCGGTCCCGGAGCTCTTGTATTCTTTTTGCAAGGATCTCCGGATCGACGGGAGGCATGTGCTCCCAGAAGGCCGCCAGGGTTTGCTCCTGCTGGAGCTTTGCGTTCTCTACATGGTGAATTGCTTGCTCTATTTGAAAAAGTGTTAAAGTGGTAACTGGTGGATCCATATCTCCCCTTGCTTTGCCAAATAGAGAAAGCAGCTTCTATTTATAGACGTAGGACGCTCTAAGCGAAAAAAAAACAAGTCCTTCGTTTTCGCGGGTATCGCCACGCGGCTTAATCCCGATCACTCCTTCAGGAGTAGGACACAATAATACAGCGCACATCCGAGAAGAGAGTACCCTCCTTTCTAATAAGACAGGCCCCCTGCGTCCTTTCTTAATAGATGGAGCAATCGTCACTCGACAGCAGCTCCGTCCTAGCGTAGGCGATTGAAGTAAAGCCTCTGCCTCTATCGCTTGATTGAAAGGATCAGACACTTTCCCCTACTTTTGACAGCAGAACGAAAGAATTCTTTTTTTTATAAGTAAGGTAAACTTGCTTTTGCCGATTGCACTCGGATAGCGGCCTGGGCCGTCCTGGAATGGGAATAAAATGAATTAGATGGACTGGACTTCGATGGGCTTTGTTTGGAAAGCCAGGAAAAGTTGGCATTTCCGGGCCAGGGCTGAAAATGGATCTGAATGCTAACATTGGGCTAACCTTCACTCCACTCCAATAGAATGGGGAAACGAGCAGAAGCATATTTTGTCTGCCATCCCTGAGATCAGTAAAGTGGTGAACCCAATGGATCAATACAATACCAAGATCCCCAAGCCAGTAACAAAAAAAAGAAAATGGAAACAGCCCCTTATTTAACTTAGCTAATATACTTTAGAAAGCTTTCTCAAAGCAGTTTGAAACTTCTAATTTGACAGAGCCTCTTAATCACCCCTCAGGTCAGCCTCCATAATAAGTCGGATCCTCTGGGTAAAGAAAATAGAAAGCGGCAAGAATACTAGATCCCATCCGTATGCTTCTAAGACAGGAAGGGATAGCACAAAAATTTATGGTATTGAGGTAAAACTACCTGGAGTCTACTATGGGTAAGGATTTCAATCCTATTGCAGATTTTCCTCCTTCCACCTCCACAATAAAGATAAATTCAAAACAAGTTACATGCTCGTGACCCACAAAAACTAAGAGGGCCAACATTTTTTTTAGAACTTTTCTTTTTTTTTTGCAACTACATACTTTCCTGGAATAAGAAAGCCTGAAGGTGACTAAACTACTTTTTTATAATTTATTCTAGTCTCCCAGGTGACCGAGTGCTCCATGAACAATGAGCGCTTGCTGCCTCTCCTCCAAACCAACCCTCTATGCGCTATCTGGTAGCGCGAATGCGCGCTTCTTTCCTTGCAGGATCAGGATCCATTGTTCTAACACTTCTCAAAAGGAAGTTTAGCACTCTACGGCGCTCTTGAATTTCATTTTGCAGTTGCCCCATTCCGGCAGCAATTGCAGAAAGCCTGTTTGCAGCATCCATAAGCCATACGTGCTAGTACTCAACTTCTTTGATTTGAATTGGATGACTTAATAGTTTTCTGCAGTTTAGTACTAACATGCCTGTGTGGTGAACTAACTACCTTGGGAAGCAACAAGGATGCCCCCCAATCAAGCTGCCTATGTTAACAAAAAAAAACTGTTCATAACCAGCTTAATTAAGTAGAAAAACCTAATCGATAGTTGTTAGGATGAATCACACCACACGTGGGAGAGATATGAAATCTCTAAGCAGACTTACCTTACTTTGCCATGCTTTCCAGAATAGGATTTTGCTTAATCTCATTTGGATGGACTCAGATCCTTTCATGTAGGAGAGTCTTTGATGGGCTTTGAATTTGGATAGATCCAGCGGGCCTTCTTGCATGGACTTGGGCTTGCTTACAGGCTTCGCTGAGGATGGGATTCCCTACCCGATGAGTCTGGCTCGGCTATTAGGCACCTTTGGTCTAGGCTTTCTCAGGCCTATCCAGAAGTCTGAAGTTCCGTCTACAGAAGGTCTAATTCTGAGCCAAAGCTCTATTTATTGCCCTATTCCCTTTCCTGACCAAAGTCACTAAGGAGGGGCCGGGGCGCACTGCAATTCGTCTGAGCTTAGTCTTCTCTTCTGAGACGATTGGAGGCTGGGGAAGGGGCACTCTTGAAGAAGGGCAAAATATGAACTCGGAACTAAGCGATTGGCAGCTACTTTTTATTCTATTGAAGAATGTAGAACTAGGAAGAAAATAAGAATAGGGATCCACGTCGAGCCATCCTTCTCAGTCTCGCAGCATCAATTGAATCGGCAGACACAAAGACGAAGACAGAGACGAGCTAAGATGTAAAGTAGTGGAATGGAAAAGGATGGTAGCCCACCCAGGAAAGCACATAGAGTAAGGTTGGCTCTATGCAAGAGAGGAAAACCGCATGGACACGGCTCTCCTTTTGGATAGATCGTCAAGCAATTTACCCATATAGCTATTATCGCGAGGGTGAAATCCAATCCATTACATCGGGATTGAAACTTGAGAACCTCGAGAACCAAAGAGGAAGATATAAGCAAGATAACGGATTGGAATATGAATAGGAAAAGCCTTCATAGAGAAGAGAGAAGGCCAGGCCGAAACGAGATTGCCATTCGGGCTCGAAGGGGAAAGGAGTGAAATAAAAGAAATAGGATAGGCGAAACCTTGGAATCAATCCAACCTCATAAAGAAACCGATAGAGCAGTAACCGGCTAAGCGCTTTGAGTTGAGTGATAGTAGGGCGTGCTGTGCTAATCCCCGACCTAGGGAAATGTCAACAAAGGGGGAAGTCTTCCCTTTTGGAAAGATAAGGCGCATCAGAAAGGAATCCGGATATCTTGAAATAGCCAGATTCACAAGCTGAGGACTAAGTCGAAGTTGAATCTAAAGCTGAAGTTAGGGCTGGAGCCAGAGTTGGTCTAGAGTAGCGAAACCACAAGTGAGTGAAGGGGCGCTATCCGCCACGGGGACAATCAGCTTCGATTGGGCCTTGCAGGCAGACAGGCTAACTTGTGGAGACGAAATGGAATCCTATATCTATAATTAAAAAAAATATAAGTGAGAATGGCGAGTCCCGAAGGTCTGCATGAGGCTGAGCTAAGAAGCTGGCTAAATCTATCATGGGGATGCCCGATTTGCGATTGAGCTAGCCGATAAGTGGGATTTCTCCGGTCTGGCATGAGCCACTCCATTCCTACTTCCACTCAAGAAAAAAGATAGGATTCTCGTGCCCTACCTCCAGAGTGGGATATGGAGGAGTGCGTACGGCGATTTCGGACCTTAGGGGCCTACAGGGGTTCATGCATCGATCGGCATTCTATGTAATTTATTTCTTAATTTTCGTTGAATATCTCTGTCCTTCCTTCCGTTCAGGGGCACTCTAAAGGCTTTGCAACCTTCAGATCAGAGCTGGTTGACAGCGGTCTAGTCAGTCCCTCCCGCTCTTTGATAGACATCCGCAGTCTCATCCGACGAACAAACAACTTTAGGTCCTCCTTCTGTGTCCTATCCTTCCTTGCGGATTCCCGGTTTCTGAAGGAATAGCGGGCCCCTGTCTCCAGCTCCGGGAGTTATCGGTCAGCTTCAATGTAGGAAATGCTAAAAGCTACTCCCTGCGGAATCCCGACTTGGAATACTTTCTTTCGAAAACAGGGGGAATTTTTTTTCTTTTTAGTAAAGGGATGAATAGGTGGCCGAAGACAAATCGAATGAGAATAAAGTGCGCTTCCCGCCGTAAAGGCCTTTCTTGATCGAAAGTCAAAAAAATAGGTATACGCCTTAAAATGAAAAGAGACATAGACCAATCATGTGCAGGGCGAAGCAAAGCTTGTTGAAAAGCATTCGGGAAAGCGAAAACTCAGCACCCTACTTGATAACAGACTAAGGACAGACGGGGGAATGGGATAACTAACTACGACGGCTGGACCATAGAAGACTGGAAGGAAGATACTTGGAAGGCTTACAAGCCTAGATGGACAACAGCTTAAGCGATACGGATATGGTGATAGACCGGCGAACACATGAATTACCTCTAATTCACCTACCACCTATTCATCCCTTTACTAAAAACTAAAGAATGATTGGGTAGATCGACATAAGAGAGGAAATATACCTCTTTCAAACGTCCCCTTGGGCTTCGCTTCTTTCACGCATCTTGAAGGCTGATTTCTGGTGTCGGTACCCTGGACCATAAGTAGAATGTTATACTTAAACCAGCTATGACAGGTTTTCGGTAACCTTAGCCGAACTCGGGTGACTGAAAGATATTCTGATTCAAGCTCTGAAGCGAATTCTTTTCTCTATTGTACTCTCATCGACATCTCCTTACGCTGATTCAATAGCAGCTGGGTTGGGTCGTAAGAGCTGAAAGACGTGTATTGGGGAAGATGTGGTATGAGCTCTTTAGCTAGATATCGTGTTATTGGGCCCTAGAGTCGTGTAGTGAGCGGTCACGAAGGCGGCTAATAGTTGTAGCTTGAAACTAATTCAAAGTACAGTAATAGTACAGTAATAATGCGCCTAAATCTAACTAAATAGTAAGCTAGCTGGTATTACTTCAAGGCCCACCAGAGGAGAAGAAGCTGGAGTTAAGTAAGTAAGAATAGCAGTTTACGATGGAGACTTGGTAGCTATTGCGCTAAGATCTAAATAGGACTGTAACGCACCAAGATCTACTGATTACGAGGACATGACGAAGTCAAGACCCGCTACTTACTCTTCAACGGCAACCTACTCCCTCCTAGCCTTCTCTTCTGGCTATACGTATTAGAATGAGTTATATCCCCGTAACTAAAGAGAATGAGCTCTTGTTTCTCAATCACAGTATCACAGTACGGGTTATCGGCTATGCGCAGTTCTGTCTCATTCTATGTAATTTCCCACGTCGGATGAATCTATGGGAGTTGGGCACTCAGGCATTCTGAGCTCATTTCCCGCTCTTCTAAATCAATAGGGCCTGGGAACTTCTTAAAAGGTCATTGGCAGATAATATGATTGGGAAGATATTTTCGGGTTACGGGCTATAGGACCGAGCTAGGGACTACGCATAGAGGTCTTTTAGCGCATTTAACCGAAAGTAAGCTCGGACTGCTTAGACTCTTACGTAGTTAAGTGCCAAATGGGCAACGAAATCAGACTAGTAGCTTTTCTTTATAGCACAGCGTCGTATACACACTAAATCATACTACCTTAAGGCTTGCCGTAAGCCCGCATTCTACGTAGCTAGCTTCTTCCTTAACTCCGGACGGGGGGATTCTATCAACAAAATACGAAAGAAGAAGCTCTGCACGGCGTGTAACACAATATCATGAGAAGTAGCTTTCTTCCCTAAGTTGAATAGGGGCGAAGCCTGGAGAGATAAGGCGGAAAAAGGCATGAATTCTAGCTTCCTCTTGCCGTGCAGGATAGAGAATCAAGTGGGCTTAGTGGGAAAGGGAAAGAATCCTGTCTCTCGGCTCTCTTGAGGAGGATTTACTTTCTGTTTTCTTTAGTGTAACACTCTTCCCTCTGTCCGGATTTCCTAAGTCAATATTGCGTATTAATCCCCGAGGTCCGAGAAAAGATAGGAATTTCAACCTTAGTTGCTTCTTTCTAACTGCCTTCAGAGGCTCACTTCGCTGATCAAGGATTCGATGCCCGGCACACTAAATATAACTCCTAACTATACCTGGCACAGCTGAGGTCGAATAAGAAGAGGAATGGGTTTATAACAACCTTTCCCATCGGGGAGTCAAGACTGACTACAAGGAACTCTGGGAATAGTCACAGACGGGAAGATACTACAGAGATGTTATCGGATAAAAGATCATAATCTCTTCAACTGCTACTGATGAGTTCGTAGTTCTTTCCGGATGCTGAGTTCATTGCAGCTTCTGAGTTAGCAATGCTCTAATCTCCGGCTGCTCTTTCACTGGTCGTTACACAAACAAATATAGGATGTAAGTTGAGGCGTGGTAAAATACATTTCCCTCCTTCGGAGCGGATTCTATGTTATTTCCTTGCTTCCGGTCTACAAAGTAGAGTTTGACTACGTATCCCATACCTGCCTATACACATACAAACCAATGCCCTACCAATAAAAGGCACCCACTCATTTACTAATCTCTCCAGCTTCTAATTCTATGGAAGAAACGGAGGAAGAGAAAGACTAACTACGCACCCGTCCGCTGTCAGGTCTTTAGCTAGAGGAAGCTCGTTCTTTCCTAACACATGTGAACTCTTTATGCCTACCCCCCGGTTCATTAATGGTAAGAGCGAAATGGCTATATTTTTTGAAGTTGGGCGCTAAAGAGCCTGAGAAGGCATCTTCTTTCTTCAGTAAAAACCCCATAAGGGCTACGTAATTGAGGACCTTGAAGCGCCTAAAGATCACTTAGCGAGCGAATCAAGGAGAAGATCTGGGAAGAGAATCACAGGAAAGAATATTGAATTCATCCCCTGTTGGGTAAGAGAAGAGACGTGACTACGTAGTACCAAACTTCCCGGGCCTAGCTTTAGACTTCTAAGTTCGAGACTCGCAACTAAATAGAAACTCAGGAACTAACCCTCTCCCTAACTTCGTATCTACGGCCCATTCTTTGATGGGAGGGATTTCCGCTTCTTCCGGAGTTGAAACCCTCTATTTCATATGCAATCTTACTCCGGACTGCGGACTTTGTCTTCCTTAACGGAGTAAGCTGGGGAACTTGGTTGTTCTCTTTGCCGCTAGAGGCTGCTTTTCCTACCTTTGAAGCAGAAGGAGGTTAAATTATCGGACCGGCGGGTTGAGCCTACTTCATCACCTCAGTCAGCTCTATAGAGTCAGATCAGACTGCGCGAAAGGATTTCGATTCTATAGTGTATCACTTACCCCTGATCAGAGCTAGGATTTGGCCTTCGAGTGGTTTGATTCTTACTATGCCATTTCTGCCCTTGCATTTGCACTAAATCCTACTACGAGCTTTATTCCAGACGGGAATGCAACATCTACAAAATATACTATTCTAACTGCCTCAAAGAGGTCAACTTCGGAAACTGCTTTTCTGACTGACTTCCCAGGCATTCTCAATCACAGTACGGACGTGTAAGTCAATAGAAAGATGAATCTTCTGCCTATCTTACCCTCTGCCCCTCTTGAGGGCATGCAGAGCTAGATGGAGGAATCTCAAGGAAGGGCTGGTACCTAAACTATCTTCCGGACAGGCTTGTAACTAAAGAGAAACTTCTAACTTTCAATATCTATCCCGGACGGGATTGTATTCTAATACTACTAGCTCGGGTTCATATTTCCAGGCCTACCATATCTCTTGAAGCAGGAGTGGAAAGTAAAAGATAGGCATTGATTCTTTCAAACTGCCCGGTCTGAATCAAGGTAATAAAGTAAATCTAAATATCAAGACTTCTTTACAGCTCTAAATACATCAATCCTGACTTGTAACTAAATTGAATGACTTCAGTCCCGCTTCTGAAACTCTTATATTATTATTACTTCTGGGTTCTATTCCTGTCATTGAGGTAAAACTATTTCGACTATAAATGGATCAAAGAGTAGGGGTCATGGTAGACTGACGTAACGTAATAGAGTGGCGCCTTCATCAGACTAAGGGTCAGGGCAGGTTTCCCTGATTCGGGCTTCTAGGCTTAGAACTGCCTGGAGGGTGGCGTATCTCGAGTTCCACTCCCCGCCACGAATATGTGAACTTTATATCAACCCCCTCTTTGAAAGCCTTCACCCTATTTCCTTACGGTCTTCCCGGTGGATAATCAAGGAAAAAAGCATATATATAATCCAAAGCCCTCGAAAAACCGCTGAAAAATTCTCTGTCTCCATACCATAATAGCTGAGAATTCCAAAATTTCATATTCATTTTAGAATAGAGTCAAGGGAGGAAGACCGCGGACTAAGCCATTTCATTTCTACATTGTAAACGCATTACGCATTCTTTTCCTTTTCGATCCCCCTACCCTAAGGCGGCTTGCTTCTATCTATAGACAGATTCCCCTCTATCTCCAAGCTGAACTACTACCGAAATGCTGACTTACCTATTCACTACTAAGGTTGACCTGACCGTCTTAATGCTTACACGTCCCCTTATCCTCCCTCGTTGGTCCTTTCCTTCTCTGTTCTTTTTCCTCTCTCTTCCTAGGAAATCCGATTCATTCACCGGGGAAGCGAACATCTACCTAGTTTGCTCCCTGTATCGGTTAGTTAGGTTAGTATTGGTTTATTCCTACCTCTATGGATTGAATTGAGGAACCGATGAAAAACATCTTTCATTCAAGCTATCAACCATATATTTGACCCTATACGAGGGGCAAGTCCTTGCTCTAGCGCCTTTCTTCTTATCTTATCCCCAACTTCTTCTTTCATCTCTTCCCTCTTCGGATTCTTTTACATGCCCGAATCGAAGAGCTAGTCAGGAGCCCTCTTTACTTATTCGGAAGCTCGTACAGCTTCTACTTTTTGACGGGTCAGAAGACCTTGGTAGCGGAATGGGCAAACTATCGCCTGGGACTTTTTCTTTAGTTCTTGTTAAGGTCCTGCCCAAGTTTCTAGGCTGGAAATTCTGACTATGCCCAACATTTCCTTTTCCCACGATGCATTCTGAAATACCCATTTATCTCCTCAACGTTATTAGGGGTGGCCCTTCGCAATGTGCTAGTTTTGGTCTTTCTCTGCGTCTTTCATGTCCACCCAAAAACGGCTAGCCGAACGATAGGCACATTGGTGAAATGGGGTTCACTGTCCTTTTTGGCTTGAAGCTCTTTCCACAGCCCTGTCTCTTATTAAAAGGCTCCCAAGGACTTTTTTTTTTTAATTGCTCTCCTCATGAATTTCACCCACTGACTCTCACTTTCTTTAAGGTCTTTGAAAGCCTTGGTCCGTATAGAAAGGATAAACTTGATCCCAAGTCAAACCGCGTCTACATTTCTCGTAAGGTTTTATGAGACTTTCGAACAACTGACAAGCAAGACTATTCTGATCTTCAGTCTGAAGACTCCCTTCTGTCGCTCGACATAACTACACTATCCGGAATTCTCCTATATCAGGAAGTGGCCTTTAGGCTCTGAGCCCTCTGCCCTTTCGCTTTCCGACCCCTCTTTCTCCGTTGAAGCTATTCCCTCCGCTCCCGATGAATGAGTCACTACAGACTTAAGATGTAACTAGAAGTTCCTTGCTTCTCCACTGTTCTGGCTAATCCATGAGATCAGGTTTTCCATAGCGGTGAATCCTTCCCTCTTTCTTAAAGAGAAGGAAGCCACCAATAGCTACGAGCTGCCGTAAGCGCTCTTGCACTAGTACTGTATCACTACACTAAGAATAGAGGAACTACAAGCAGAAAGTAAAAAGTAGTCGCTCTTCGCCTTTCAAGATATTTCGTATAAAGAGAGAGATTTCCTATTGCCCTGCCTCCAACAGAATTAATGGCACCAACTGATTCAATAACTCGTCTTCAAGCCTCACTCGATTTCCTTTATATGTTGATGGCCAGTTCATTCCTATTTTCTAAAAGAAGCTAGGATCTTCTAATAATTATTGGAATACGGATACCACTAGCCTTATCCAAGACCGGATAAGCCGCAAAACAGAGGGGTGAAGGTCGGAAAGCCTTGCATCCCTTGCTGGGTTACTATAATATAATAGGCATTCCATCTCGAAAAATAGAAAGCGAAAATACCATCCTCTACTCGATCAGTCCCGATTCGAACCAGACTCGACAAGTCCTGTTTGTAGAAGAGCATCTAATCGAACCATTGACAAAGTAACTAAACGTGCCAATGGAAGATATCTCTTTTTTCTATCTTTTTCTGATGATATCGTCTTTGTTTATGCGATATTGCTTGGAAGTGATAACTAGAATTCTTGATTGCCCCTTGTTAGTGCTCCACCAGGGCTGGAGCATGCACCCTATCTCTGTCTTTCTTTTTTTTTTCTAATATGTTGTCCCAAAGCCTTCAATTTGCCTTTCCCTGCAGGAATTCCTTTTTCATTCGTTCTTCTGTTGAATGTAGTCCTCTTGAGCTGAGCTCTCTTTGAGGGCGGATTACATACAATACAAGATTTCTTTCATTTTTGCTCTAGCAGAAAGTGGGGGGTGCCTGACCTCACCAAAAAAAGGGCTTTCCCCAGATAATCTCCTTAGCCCAGGTCTGTCGAGCCTCAATTAACTGCTACTATAGGGTAGCCGCTTGAACTCATAGCAGTGGTAACTGCGCCCTTCGCTCATTGACTATTCATTACCTGAATACTCAAATGAATAGCCATAGCTGCTAAGAACAACAAATGATCACCTTTCACCCCTGATATGATAGTAGTATGCCGGGCAAAAGCTTCCAGGGTCTCATCCCAAGATGAGAGGTTCTTTTTCGCTTTTATGGTATAAGTATTGATGGGAAAGTTGGATCTTCTTTCTATTTTTATTGATAAATAGAAGTGGCCCACTCTGCGGGAAGTAATCTACGCTCAGCAGCGACAATTCCTGTAAAGACGAGGGCTTATAGAGTCGGAGTTGGTCGTGTCCAGTCATTAGTCATTAGACTGGAAGCTTGAATGTCCTAAAAAAGAAGCTAAGCCAGTGATCCATAGGCCTTTGTTCGATCGCTTTCGTTCATCAGAAGTAGTGGACAAGGAGTCAGCATCGTGCATGCAATTCCATCGATCTGGTCAATTCATTTCCGCGAGACGCTGCTCCACTCTTTTGCTTTTGCATTGCCATACGAGGAAGATCGCTCAGTTACATGTCAAAAGATATTGAATTTCCGACCAAGCAGTTCAGATTGAAATATGGTAATTTAGACCGAAAGATATTCATGTCAGTTAAAGATGTCTCTTTTTTGAGTGATAGGAACAGAGCGAAGGGCAAGCAGCTGAACCCATTTCCTTAATAGAATAGAATGGGGCTAGTTGGCGGACTTGATGTCATCTAAGTCAACTGGGGAAATCGGCTTCGATCCTCTTTGCGTTGATTCTCTAGTCGGGGAGTAATTAAATGATTATCCTCTGGATTTGTCTTTGTTACACCGGGCTTCCAAGTAATAGTATGAACCGCTTGCTCTGCTCGCAGCTTACACAGGGCTGTCGGGGGACTTGAGCGATGAGATCCTGCGAGACCTCATCTGAATAGGTCTCGCTCCGTCCGTGCCTTTTGATTTTACTTGGGATGGGACTGAAAAACCCATGATCTCAGGTTCGAACTCATTATCATAGTATGGGCTTCGGTTCGGAACTCTGAATCGATCAATCAAATGGGACTACTCCGATCCTCGCATCGGTGAAATAACGTATAATAGATAGACCTGAAAATCGAATCTATGCTTTCTGGCTCCTCACTTCCGGTCGGTGCGCCTCCCCTCTCTTCTACTTTTAAGAGACTTTACCCGAAGGAGATAGAAAGAGAGAGAAGAAGAGGAACAATCCTAAGTGGAGTTCCGGTTTAACAGGGATTGTATTTTCTTGAAATTCTGTATTGTATAAAGCAGTTGCTTATTTGGTCCGTACGTATATAAGAGAGAGGCTTTAGGTATGAAAGATGATCTTAACTAGAAATATCATAAGAGAAGCAAGACTTTTTACGCTACGATCCGATCTTGCTTACTATCTCCTCTAACTTAGATAGAGAAGGTTGAAGCTTATAGGCGGTGCGCCGCCTTCTCTTATCTTCCCACAAAATCGTGCTATTGAAAGCCAAGCCTGACATGTCAACGTGGAACCCCCGTAATCTCTTAATTTTCTCATTTGTGCGCCATCCACTTACCTGACTTCCATTGCACACTGGACCCTCCAAGATGGCCTTGTTTTTGCTTTGTGCAAGCATTGCAACGGGCCAAGTGCCAAAACGGGTGCAAAACCATTATTACGGATCCTGTTAGCAAGCCAGTTTAAGGCCAGGCCGAAGTGTCAAAACAAAGGATAGCAGGAGTAAACCCTTTCGTTCTCTTTTTCCAATTTTTTTGTTGGTCAACAACCAACCACAGCTATATATAGTTCGTAACTACTCCTACAGGAAAGACTCTCTTTTTGTATGGAGGGCAGAATTTAGTTTTAATCAATCCAATCATGCCTCGTTCTTCGTCGGTTTCCTCTATGTCGATAGATAGTTATAGTAAGCCTTCTCTCATGTCGATAGATAGTTATAGTAAGCCTTCTCTGATGTCGATAGATAGTTATAGTAAGCCTTCTCTGATGTCTATAGACAGTCCACTTTTTGATGATAGAGTAATTCCAATGTCCCTTGATAGCCCGGCTCCTTCCTTCTATTTGAATAGATCGTCAGATAGTCTTCTTTCGGATGCTTCAACGGGCCCCACGAATGAATTTTTTTATTTTACTAAGGAAGAGCTTACTGTAGAATTTACCAACCTAAGCAATCTTCTCCAAAGACTTTTGGAAGAGTCGGGGTTAACCTTACCTGAGCACTGGTCTCACTCCGAATTTCTCCAACTGATAATTGGGGAAGATGAGGTGCTAGACCCATCTTCTCTATCTGAAATGTATTCCAACCTTATTGAATGTAAATGGAATAGTTGTTATTGGGAACAGGCAGTTGATTATTTATCTTTACTGTGGGGTTTCTTGTGAGAGGATGTGTTTATGGATTGAACGAGATTCAAGCTGGGGAAGCGGAACTAACAACTCTCTAGTCATTAATGGTCGGCTTCATTGGTACCCTTTCTTTTTTCGGTATGCCGCTCCGCGAGCAAGGAGCGAAAGAACCAAGTCGGTTGTGGTCATGTCAGAATTTGCACCTATTTGTATCTATTTAGTGATCAGTCTGCTAGTTTCTTTGATCCCACTCGGTGTTCCTTTTCCCTTTGCTTCCAATAGTTCGACCTATCCAGAAAAATTGTCGGCCTACGAATGTGGTTTCGATCCTTTCGGTGATGCCAGAAGTCGTTTCGATATACGATTTTATCTTGTTTCAATTTTATTTATTATTCCTGATCCGGAAGTCACCTTTTCCTTTCCTTGGGCAGTACCTCCCAACAAGATTGATCCGTTTGGATCTTGGTCTATGATGGCCTTTTTATTGATTTTGACGATTGGATCTCTCTATGAATGGAAAAGGGGTGCTTCGGATCGGGAGTAATCACTAGTGATAGGGCTAAAATCGGGAGGAAAGACAAAGGAAAGAGCGATGCCTACTAAAAATCAATTGATTCGTCATGGTAGAGAAGAAAAACGGCGCACGGACCGTACTCGAGCTTCGGATCAATGTCCCCAGAAGCAAGGAGTATGCCCGCGTGTTTCAACGAGAACACCGAAAAAACCAAATTCAGCTCCACGTAAGATAGCCAAAGTACGATTGAGCAATCGACATGATATATTTGCTCACATTCCGGGCGAAGGTCATAATTCGCAGGAACATTCTATGGTCTTAATAAGAGGAGGTAGAGTGAAAGATTTGCCAGGTGTGAAATCCCATTGTATTCGAGGAGTCAAGGATTTGTTGGGAATTCCGGATCGAAGAAGGGGCAGATCAAAATATGGTGCAGAAAAACCCAAATCGATATGAATGGAGGATGCCTCTGGAACTTCTTTTTCTCGGTCAGGAGAGGTACGAAGTCACTCGACTGAAAGGAGAGGGAACAACCACAACGTTATGCCCTAAAATAGAAACGGAGCCCTTCCGAATGACCTATAATGGAGTCTAATACACTAGACAAGAAAGGGAGAAACTGGGCCGACGAAAGAATACTGCCCGTCCTATTTCTTCGTCCGGTTTTATTAAACTTTTTTTTTTTACAGATATTACATATATTATGTTTCTAAGTTTCCGGACTTGCCCTTCGCACGATTCTCTCATAAAATGCTTGTTCCAATCTGCATGAAAAGTAAAAAGGTTCTCTTATTTCTAGAGAATTCCTGTATGGATGAAGGAGTTCAATTGGAAATTCTTAAGCCCGGAGATGGGAAGGTGGTTTCTTGTGATTTTGGGAATCTTTTCGTTAATATGGATTCCCCATAGTCTCGGTGTCTGAGGATTTAGAGGATCCTATAAGCAAGATATGATTTCTTCATTATAGATTTCTTTTTCGATAAAAAGATGGATAGGATTTCTTACTTCCACTTCCTATAGGACATGAGGGCTTCAAGCCTATGCTAAGAGAGTAAGGTTCCTGTCTCGATCCTCTTTCTTCTTTTGCTTTCCCTGCAAAACTCTTCTCGGAAATTGATTGCTTGACTTTAAACCTGTTTTACTATTTTGGTGGTAGTTGTCTGGACGTGGCCTTTCTTTCATTCCTTAGGTTAGGGAGTGAGAAGGAGGTTAAGGGAAAAAGGTGGGTGGCCCGCGCTTTTTTAGGAGGAGAAAACTCGGCTTGGATCAAGGATGGGCTCTTGGTTACAAAAGGGAATCTACTTTTTTTCTTCCAAAACCTTTCTTTTTTTGGTATGCCGCTCCGCGAGCAAGGAGTGCCACGCACGAGCGGAGCGAAAACAAAGCAGGGGGAATTATTCGCAGGGAGAAATCCTTTGATTGCGTATTGAATATAGATCTATGTCTTTCTTGTTCCACTAGCTAGGACAAAATTCTCAGATGTCCCTTTCGTTATTACAACCTTCTTTTTTGATGTCAAAGACCAGATGCTATGCGCGAATTCTCATTGGATCTCGGTTGTTCTTAAAAGCGATGGCTATTCATTTAAGTCTTCGGGCAGCACCCTTAGATCTTCAACAAGGTGGAAATTCTCGTATTCTGTATGTACATGTTCCTGCGGCTCGGATGAGTATTCTTGTTTATATCGCTATGGCTATAAACACTTTCTTATTCCTATTAACAAAACATCCCCTTTTTCTTCGCTCTTCCGGAACCGGTACAGAAATGGGTGCTTTTTTTACGTTGTTTACCTTAGTTACTGGGGGGTTTCGGGGAAGACCTATGTGGGGCACCTTTTGGGTGTGGGATGCTCGTTTAACCTCTGTATTCATATCGTTTCTGATTTACCTGGGTGCACTGCGTTTTCAAAAGCTTCCTGTCGAACCGGCTCCTATTTCAATCCGTGCTGGACCGATCGATATACCAATAATCAAGTCTTCAGTCAACTGGTGGAATACATTGCATCAACCTGGGAGCATTAGCCGATCTGGTACATCAATACATGTTCCTATGCCCATTCCAATCTTGTCTAACTTTGCTAACTTCCCCCTCTCAACCCGTATCTTGTTTGTTCTGGAAACACGTCTTCCTATTCTATCTTTTCCCGAATCTCCTTTAAGGGATGAAATAGAAGCTCGAGAAGGAATAGCAAAACCTAGTTTACTTCCCAGCTCAAACTGAACGCGATGTAATCAAACTTATAGTTTAGTTGACGCCGTAGAGAAAGCCCATATGCGAAGTGGAAAAAGTAGGAGTAGACATTGGAATAAGAGCTGTTGTCGGTCGGACGTTAATCAGTAACCGGTGTGATGTTAGCAATGGAATGCGTATCCGCTGTTCTCTTTTCTGCTGTGATTGAATCAGTAAGCGCAGCAGATCTTTTCGTATAAAGAATAACCCTCGATCTCAGAAGGGATGAATACAAAGGAAGGCAGGGAGTTGCACTAGTCTCTGGGACAAATGCCAGTAAAAGAAAACTAACTAGCCAAAAGGCCGGAATAAGCGAAAAAAAGGGATTGGATTCTTATTAGAGGATGACAATCTTTTCCTGGGAGAGATGTTGTATATCCAACTCCAGGTGCCGAAATTTTCGGAGAGTGATCCAATTTACTGAGGAACCTGGGTTAATCAAGATTCTATTGATTGTGGTTCCTTGGCTGATCCCTGTGACATACAGAGGACGATTATGCTCCGTCGTCCCTAATAATGGGTCGTCGTCTGTAAACGTCACTGCAGCCATATAATCATCATACAATACATCATATAAGGCTTCCTTCATCGACTGTTCTGCAAGGAAAGCCTGATACTCCTCAGGATTGAAGAAAACTTCCACCAAAGTACCCCTCCGTTCCGGAGACATCATTAGCGCGTCATATACTGTGAGCAAGGCGGGGAATCCTCATTGTGTACTACCTAGCTGACTCTCTTAGTCTATCACCAGAGTCTATCTAATGTCTCCTAATGCAGCTATGAAGGGCAATGCTTTGCGGAAACCGGGCACTGAAAGAGATATTTCCATGGATACTTCCAAAGCACTAAGACAGTCGGAAGCACCCCAATGTCGGGTTCCTCACTAAGCTTCTTAATGAAAGCTAAGGAGTCCGTTCGCGAGACGCGCTATAAGAATTCATTTTCTTATCCAACGCATAACCTGTAATAGGAGTCCAGAAAGGGAGACCCTCATGTCTGTAGGTGAGCCAAGAAAGCTCATAAGGGAGCGCGGCAAATATACCGCCTTCTCGAGTCTTCGGCTCTCTACTATGGGGAATGTCCAGACGGACTTTATTTCTTCTTTGGAAAAGCGAACCAAAGAAAAGATTGGAATTAACAAGAGTGGAAACCATAGCCATGCCATATGACTCTATCAATTCCGGAACCCTCCCAAAAGGATTCATAACTTTTTTACTTTGGACAGAAAGTGATTGCCGACTTTAGGTCTTGATAGCGACTCTCTTGACTTCACTGAGGAAAAAAAATCCGAAGAGGATTAGTTTGCTCGCTCTGCACCTTTGGTGGTATCGTATCGAATTAGTTGACCCCGTCTTCCGTAGCTGCTGATTAGTCAGCTCGACCGGGAACCGGGAAGTAGCATATACAGAAAAGAATTCGGTTACAAGGTATTCGGTCGAATTGGTCTTCTTTCCTGTAGTAGTTCATCTGATGCGAAATTTTTTAGTTAGTTTAAGCATCGGGCTTCTGAAAGCTATCTTCTGTAGGGATCTCTGATCGCCTTGTATAACTATCGATCAATGGCTTTCGCGCTAGGAGATAGCTTATGGCAGGAAGGATGGATATGAACTCCCTATTGATATAAAAGGGGATGGAGGTGAAGTCTGAGCCTCGGATGAGGGGGGAATATATATAAACTGGGAAAGGAATCATGGTAGTACGCCTCAAGATTGGAATGAGGGGAAGGAAGCGAAGCTGTTTAAGTAAGAGTTAGCGCCTATGGAAAAGAGATTTGAATCGCTTTGTGGCGGGCTAAGCTGTGATCTTATTCCTTACTTGGGATATTAAGTAAAATAATCACATCACTCATTGGCAAAGCATGAATTAGCCTTCGAGTTGTGGCTTCTTGTTCATCTTTCACTATCTGACCTTTCATTTCAGGTTCTCTTCTCTTAGTCTTCCATGACCCATTCCTCTAGAAATTTGGAATAAGCTAATAAGAGATCGATTACGCGCATCATCGCAGAATCGATTGTCTTGGAAGGAATTAGCTAACTAGCCTAGCTTACAAGGCATGGCATGAATGGCGGGATGCTAACTCGATTCGCCCTTGCCTCTACGGGATCTACTACTACTTATATAAAAGCACCAAAGGTAAGCAGTTCCCAGTAGAAAGAGAAAAGCTATTCTTCTTAGCAGTTTAACAAGTGAATGGAATTATTTGCCCCCCGAGGGTGACTGAACTACCTGGATCCTCATCTCTTGAACTCGTTCTGGCAGCTAGTTTAATGGCACCGGCATCTCATCTAGTCTAGATCGATTCCCTAAGAGCTTCTTCTCTAGCAGGCGATTTGGCCCATTTTTTCTTGCCTGGTAATAAGGCAAGGCCTTTCCCTATCACGACCGCCTTCCTTTCTTCGGCATTCATTCGTCTCAAAAGAAAGAGCTAGCGAACCTCACCAATTCCATTCAAATTATCTCAGACAGAGCAGGATAGCTGCCATCAAGCTGCCCCTTTAGAGCGAGGGCCTTCCGAGACCTATGCTATCAATAAGAAGAGCCAGGAGCTAAATCATTGACCTTGCTACGGCTGGATGGAAAGCTCCTATTAAGCTTAAGCTATTTGAATTCCGCCCCCTTTCCTCATTTTCCTGTCAATGAGTGAACCCACTATAGCTATAGATATTGCCCCTTTCCTTCGACTAAACTAATAAGAATAATAAGAGGACAGTGCTCGTAGTGAGAAGCTTGATAGCGAGACTTGAAGGCTTAGAGCCAATGGATCACTCACGGACATAGAAATTCCTAACTCATGGGACAGGGCCAGTTAGACCAGCATCCACTGAGGGAAGAAAGTCATTCCTTGATGTGAGGCAGGCTTCATTTCGGCGAGCTCTTATACAATACTAAAGGCTTAAAACTCTTCTCTAGTGCCTATGAGATATGGCTCTATTGGTTACCCCAGAAAGATTATCTTCTAATAGTAGTTCCCATCCATTTGTGTAGTGTAAGCCTACCCCTTAGTTATGGGTGACCCTTTCACTTTGGCTTTTCTTTTAGCTGATAGGGTGAATCCATCACAACAATTGCTTTCGCTGGAAGAGTTAAATGTACGTACTTTTTATTGATCCCCCTTGCCTTGTAAGCCCCCAAAAGAGGCTTCTAATCTAAGCCATCCTTAAGGCCAGTGAGGAATTAGGCGCTAGGCTATTTATGACCTTCGAAGCCTAACCGGGTCTTCGATCAGGGCCCTTCTTCAATCTGTGGTTTCGACAAATCTACTAATTTCTCGTTTTTGCCTCCCCATGGCAATCAGTGGATTCGCCGACAAGCGAGTTCGGATGCGCCAGGGATGGCCCATTGGCATCCTTCCTTTCAGACAGGATCTGATCCAAAAAGTTTGCTGATAACCTAGAGCGTAGAGCAAGTTCCCCAACCCATTGAGGATCTACCACACGACCCGAAACATAGCTCATCGAATGCTTCCACCCAGCTGAGCGCTGTTCTACGATTTATAGTGTTCTTTTAGTTTGTGACCTAGTTGCTGATTGTATCTTCTCCCTAAAGGAGAATGCCCTCAATCTCGTCGGGAAAAAGAGAATAGCAAGATGGGGGGTGCTGCTCTCTGAATCTGAAGCTGAAAACGATCTTGTGTATGTCACAAGGAAGATGGTCAAGGGAAGTAGCTGGCTACCTCGCCACTTGGTAGTTGAGTCCTTTTGTGCCCTCGCTACTTATTTTATTATTATTAGTAGTCGGGTCCTTTCACCTCGATAGAGAACTTTACGATCCCGGGACTCATAGCTTCGATAGCTGCTAGCCGCCCTTCAGGTCAGAGTTACGACTACGATAGCAGCTCTCATGACCGAGAGGATTGGATACGTACGAGAGAACCTTGCGCCTCAAGGCCAGTCGCTTTCCGGTAGAGATGTGGAACTTTTTCTTTTCTTGTTTTCTTTAAAAATGAATTTTTATAAGACTACTTCGTATGCTCTCTTTCCTACTGACTCGCAATATCCCTGGGCTTCTTCGTCCTACCTTTGGATAAGACCTTCCTTAATCCCGACGCTGTCCGCCCAGAGCGCAACGCTCTTGATTCCGCTCTATTTATTACATTACATCCTAGCTCGGATTAAGAACCTTACCTCCTCTCGTAGGGGTACTCCGCCCTTGGCTGCCTATTTCGTTTGTGTTCCATGTATGGCGCCCTCCGTTCGTCGACTGGAAATCTGTTACCACTCCTTGACCAGATCCCAAGTAGCACAGGCCCTAATTTGAGGAAGCTGTTTAGGGGGATCCCCTATGTGATCTACCGGCCTAGCTATCCGGTCATCTATTAGCCTTACCCCAATTCTTGTTCTAGGCACCATGCTTAGCACACCGAATTTGTAATCTGGCTAAAGGCTTCTGGGATGTACGTATCAGTACATCCTCCATCTCCTTGGTTGGTCGAATCCATCCCCTTCTGGAGACTTGGAGAAGCCTCTTGTACAGAAGGATCAACTACGTCCCTGGTGTCACTCTGTCTGGACACTCTCACGGCTCAGTGGCAAGCCGACTGACTAGCCCTTCTTCGATTCGATTCCTTAGGAATTTCGTCTAGTAAGGGCAGCTGGCCTTGGCTTGGGCTATCAGAGGTTTACTTCTATTTTCACTCTTTACTTTATGAGATGAGCAGCTCCAAATTTACTATTTGCGTAAGTCCGCAAACAGCTCAGCTTTCAGTCTTATTGCACTAGCATTCGATGCATCAACTATGGCAGTTCCGATAAGAAAGAAATAGCTAGATTCGAGAGCTGCGTCCTCCAACTGGGGATACCTTTTTCTTATATAAATAGGCATTATGCCTATAGAAGTACTCTAGCTCTCACCGATTCTTCTTCAATTGCAGACCCCTCCCACTCCACAAACTGACAACCAAACCATGCACTCCAAATTGGACAGTCTCGAGGGTAAAGTAGAGCAACTCTCTTAGAAGTTTTCACAAATCCTGAAACACTTGGGTAAGCGCCCTGTAGGATAGGATTTCAAGGATTCAGTTAGGCAGTTAAAGGCTTCCCCTTATTTATTCTAATTTATAATATAGGGTAAGTGCACGGAAGACTTCCCACTTCTGGGACACACGGCGCCCTAATAGGATGAGTCACGCAACCCCTAGACCAACTGTAAGATTTCCCCCTGATGGTGATCTCCTTCCAACCTTAGATCCTAGAGCGGCACTTGATGATGGTGATCATTTTCATGAGGACCAACCCATAGAGTTCCAGTCGGACCCCATGCTAGGGTTCCAGATAGACACAACAGGCGTTCACCACAACCTCCTAGGTATGGTCATGAGGATTTAGGAGACATTACTAGGAGAGTCAAAGTGGATGTCCCTGAATATGATGGAAAGTTGGACCCTAATCTCATATCTTCAAAGATTGGTTGGATAACATGGAGGACTCTTTTGATTGGTATGGCATGTCTGACATAGAGCGTGTTCGTTTTGCCAAGATGAAGTTAATAGGATAGGATCCGCCAACCAAGAAAGATTGGCACAGTGTCCAACGCAACTTAGGGCGTCTAGGTGAACCACCCATTACTCAGTGGGCAGTCATGAAGCAGAAGTGGAAGGAAAAAGACCTCCCCGCCTACTATAGGAGTCAATCGGTTGAACAGTTGTTAAATCTTAGGCAATCGACGTCTAATGTGTCTGACTATTTGGCTCGATTTGAAGAGCTTATGCTTAGGTGTGAAATTGATGAAGAGCCATTCATTACAGTCAGTAGGTTCGTCAATGGTCTGAGGGTAGACATTAAGAGGGAGGTTATACTGTACAATCCTAAATTATTTAAATACGAAGCATTATCGAGTGCAGTCCAGCGCTTCTTTTAGGGCAATTAGCCCTAAGTCAAAGTCAACGGTAGCCGATACCGGTTTAGTTACAATAGCCTTAGTCTTTTAGCGGACTCAAGGACTGATTTTCTCACCAGAGTAGGATAAAAATAAAAGATGGAGAAGGTTTTCCAGTCGAGCAAAGTTCATCTGCGGTCAGTAAGTACGGCTGCTCTAACTGCTCTTCCTATTAGTTCCGCGGGTAACTGTCGTCATCGAGGAGGCCAGTCTGTTCTGTCTACCAGTCAGTAGTTAACCGAGACCCCTGTAGCTAGCTCCTCTTTGGGGGCTCCTTAGAAAAGTAAAAAGATCGGAACCGAAGGCTAGGGTAGGGCTATTTATTTCCCAATCACCAAAGATCGATTCAAAACAAGTTAATAGGATGTAACCTTTCAGCCAGCGGGCCTTGATGTCCGAGAGGGAAGGGCAGCCAACCGAGCTCAGAAAGCGAAGCCATCGCCTCCAGTTATTCCAGTGGTTAGGAATCTGAACCGGCTCGGCTCCCTTTTTATTGGTCGAGTAGCTTTCCGTGAAATAGCCTTTCTCTCATCGCCAATGGCCGGGAATGAATTGAATCTTTTGCCCTTCGAGAACTCAAAACGAAACGAAAACAACTGCTTAATGCTTTTAATAGCTTATAGGGGCCCAACTCCGCTAATCCGGACATTCGCTAAGATTCCCTAACCAAAAGAGGGGGCACTCAAGACCTGGATACTCTAAAACAAGACCACCACTTCCCTTCCCGCAGAAGAGGAAGAACAAGAGTCTGGTTGCGCTTCGGGACGACTTCCCCTACCACTACTGTTAAATAGCGCCCTCTTCTCTTAGTATAGTAAGCTGGCGGGCTTCTCCCAAGAGAATGCCTTCACTCCCCCTTAAGACGCCTATGGAGAACTAAGGTACCATTAGGAGTATCCTTTCCGAAGGCAGGGGGAGGCTTCAGCGCTTCGACCAGATCGCGGATCGACTGTCGTCTGGCAGGGCCTCCGAAGAAGAGCAAGAAGAGCTCGCTTCCGGAGAGCTGGAACGCTTTGTGACTGAAACCGGGACTCGCTTTCAGCGTGCCCACGCGCTGCAAGAGGCCTATTGGGAAAACCAAAGGCAAGAGTCGGCCCGCCAGGATGCCTCTTTTGAACGGGAGATGTCCGCTATCCAGGCGCGAGTGGATGCCCTGGAGCGGGAGAATCAGCGTCTAAAACGCCTGGGTCGTGGAGCGGGAAGGTAAAAGTTATCCTCATATAACTTTATACCCGGCGTGGCGCTGCTGGACGAACGTCAGCGACGGAGACATCATAAATGGGTCCGCGGGCATCGCGATAAGTCCTCCACTACTGGTGTAGCAACAAACAACCTTTACCAAGTCCGAACGATTGCCGACCACCAGATATGTCGCCCTTATAGGGGTAAAACACGCATCGGTCCTGCCTTTCCTCCATCCCTTCGGTCCTTAGCTTAGTCCCTTCTGTCGGTACTTTATATATTATCTATTCTGTCTCTTCCTTATCCCATTTAAGGCCATCAGTCAGTAGCTATTCTGTCCCTATCCAGTCTCAGTCTCAGGCCCTTGCTTCTTTTTCTATTTAATTTCTCGGTTACGCTCGTTTTGGGTAACATAAAAGATGAAGAATGAATAAAGGATTTATACGCGTCTGATTCTCGGCAATTATATAATAATAATTATTATTAAATATAAATAGAATAGATTCGGAAAACGGATGCAGCAACCAATAAAATAAAACTCCTCTCGCTATCGGTCTCGCTGCTTCTAGCTCCTGCTCTCGTTGGTCGAGCGACGTAGTACCAAAGCTTACGTAATAGCATACATAGTACGAGTATGAATTTCTTTCTAAGCCCTGCCCTCCCCTTATTAGTCGTTGGCCTTAGGGAGCTCCCCAAGCCAAGGTCAAACTCAGCACGAACATATTCAGCAGAAGCAGAAGAATCAGCCGAGCCAACCTTCTCTGCAGATCTGACCTTCGAAGCCAATTCGAACCGTTCTCAGACCAGACCTTCCGAACCGAATCCTTTCGAGCCAACCAACGCGTCTCCTGTCTAAAAGGCCCCGTTTTCGCCTTATCTTATAGGGGCGAGTAGTGGCTTTTCGCTCCTACTGTTCTCGCGCCAGCTATGGTATTTATAATTCTTATGCAGGATTACTTATAATATATGACACCGAAACAGAATGTGTAAAATTCCACACTAAGACGGTGCCAGCTACGTATGTTGGGGGATCGACAAAATCCTGCAAGCTCGCGGAGGGATTGAGGGCAACCTCTGCGTACCATTTGAGGTAATTTAAGTACATATGCATCCATCCCTGGTAGAGAGACCATTCTAAAAAGTCCTTCATACCAGGGGAAGTGCTCCGCGGGGGGTTCAACAAACAGGCTCGCGAGGCACAAAGTGAGTGATCTCGCAGCCGCTGGATAACACTCTCGAGCACCACCGGTGAAGGTATGTAACCTAACACAGAGTTTAATCAGAGAATAGGCGCCAAAATGCCGGGGAGTCTCATAACCAAAAGCCTGCGTGCACGTTACCGTGTTTACGACTGTTCATAGGTCGAGAGCATGCCTGAAACCCAAAAACGGCTACACGTAAAAGTGTAGACACCCTCACGCTTGGTAGTTCAAATTAAATTGTACCATCCAATGGGGTTAGGTGACGACTTTCTTATTCTTAATAGCGGGGACACAGCGTCCGAGCATCCATTAAGGCGAAGCGAAACTGCTTGGCATACTCACAAGCCCCGGCCTTAGACGTTCCTTAGACGAGAAAGGGGGTGCGGGAAGCGGGAAAGGCAGTAGCGGTCTCGAAGGTTGGGGAATAGCAAAAGGCTACTGGGATTGATAGGGACGGAGGAGCTGAAAGCTCTCTCCTCGCCTTATGCTTTGGTTTGAATTAGCTGCTTAGTGCTTGGGCAATTAGCTTAGTTAGTGCTTGGGCTAAGGCCAACGACAGCGGATAGGGCCGGACTGACTTGCCACTGACAAAGAAGACTGTCTTCTTAACGTCCGTTTGTGATCCAGCCGAAGGGATGGAGGAAAGACCATAATTGCAATACCTCTAGCGCTTAGAAAGAGCTCAATCAACCCGGTTAGTTAAATAAGCTGCTTTTATTTTCATCGATGAGTCCTACGCCGTCAACCTTCGTGCCTTTACAGTCAAGAACTCCGCGTACCTCAGCAAGCAAGCATTAGAATTAGTCAGCGAGCATCGCATCTAAGAGACTAATCGGGTAGCGAATCCAGCCTAATGGAGCACAGATACAATTGACATTGCCTCCTCTTGCGAAGATTGGGTTAAGTTCAGCCATTCCTAGGCTTTCCCGTATCCTTTGGAGTCGGTTAAAGACGGAAAGAAAGAGAAGTCTCCAGTAAGGTTTTGGTTAAAGCTTAAGACGGGCACACCCGGCGAAAGGATACGTAGGTTTTTCTTCCTTCTTCTAAATGGGATCCTCCTCACCGGAAAGTTCCCCTTTTGGGCTGGAACTGTAAGTAGCCTTAAGGCTACTTACAACAGTATAAATCAGAACAATCAGACTCACCTACATCCGGATGTAGCAGCTAGGAATCACGCAACTGAGAAAGAAGCATGACCAGTTGAGCTCAAAGAACAAGAAAGGGAAGCACGCTTTGGAACAATCACAAAAGGGGATTCCCCGGGTATTTATAAGGACGGGCCGCATACCAACCATTCCTTTTTGGAATGGAAAGAAGAAAGGATGGTCGTAGATCACTGATGTCGAATTCACGAAAAAAATCATATGAAAGAATCGTCAGATTTTGGGTTCCCGGAGTAGACGGTTTTGAATGGAGAATGAATGAAATAGAAGAGTCTGGCGGAATCCCTATGATAGAGAAAGTGCGGAGCCTCCCACTTGTCGGGGTTACCGGGCTGGCTAACCTAATTATGAATTTCTATCAATGTCGGGATAGACAGAGGTCTAGGATAGTACGCTATCGGAGTGAGACCGGGGTACAGTAACGAAGTTAGACCGAAATGAACGACTCAATTATAGTATAGGTTCTTGTCTCTTTGAAGCGTATCATCCATGGCGAATGGTATCATATATAAGAGAAAGGCCGCATTTAGGAGTGATCCTTCCCTCTTTCTAGAAATCTCATAAGAGAAGAAAGAGCTGCTTGGCAAGTCAAGTAGTACGCCCGGTTCACCTGGTTCTACCACTGCATCGCCCAGTTGCCTTTCTCCCATTACTAAAGTCGTCCAAGGGACAGGATCCCAGGCTTTTGATATTGTTATTTGGTCTGTTTGAGAAGAAAAAAAAAGAAGGATGCTTAGTTGCGCATCTAGTAGCAAGGGGGTGTCGCGGAAGCTCCGTCTGGGTCCTGGGCGACGGACCTGGCTAAATAGGAAGCAAGAGATCGCGAAACAATGCGTCGACTCTTTCCTTCCTGTTGATCTTGCAAGAAGGGGTTGTGACATAACTTATTTCCCTGGAATGTGCTCTGGAATTGAGGGTCTGGAGCGGAAAATCGTGTTAGCAGTTGGCGCCAATATCTAATAAATTATTCATAAAATACTTAAGGGGAGCCCGCCCACATCCACCTCAACCTCGTGGACGGACCTGCTTTCTCCGTCAACGGAAAGGGCGGGCACGTCTGAAAATCAGACAGCAGCGGGGCCCGTGCCTCCCGCTAATCCAGTAGCTCCCGGGGAAGGGGATATTCTACCCGCCGTCCCCTACCCCTATCAGGAAGATGAAATGATAGGGGGGGGACTCGATTGAGCGGATACAGTGGCGACTCTTAGCATCCAAAGCCCAACCATCTGCCGAAGACATTCGCTTGGCCCACCTTGACGCCCAGGACCGCTTCGAGGTCAAGGTGGATATCATCCAGCGTATGGCAGTCCTTGATCCAAGTGGCGATTGGGCGGGACAGGGAGCGCGGGCCCTGGACAATCCCCGTGCGGCCTCAGGTGAACCTTCCTTAATGGAGCTCTATCGCCTTAGGGACGAGCTCCATGAGGGGGGAGTACAATCCGATGCCTTTCATCGGCTAAGGGATAAAATTTTGACCAGGGTGAACAACCTGGATGAAACCTCCACTACTTAATCCACTGGCGTGGTGCTACTGGATGCTTCTGATCAATAGAACAGGAAGAGGAGGAAAAAAAAGCTTATGATGAGCATCTATTTGAGTCGATCATTTCCAAGATCTAATTCCAGTTTATTTTTATGTAGTGGAAAGGCCTTACAATCTGAAGTTTTACGCTTAGGGGCAGAAATTTTCTTGGTGGATGCAGGACCTGGGACCCCCAGAATATGTATGCAAGAAGAGCCTACAGGACTGCCAATCAACCGAGCCACCAGGTTTGAGAATAAGGTGGGATCCCTGGATCTAGTGGCCAGTGAATCACTGATCAAAAAGAGGATTTTGGAGAGATTCTTCATCGATATAGTGGCCGGCGAATCGCTGATCAAAGAGCGAGCAGCCGCCAGGTTTAATGATTTGGTGGGATCCACAGATGTAGTGGCTGGTGAACCGCTTCTTCTTCTTCCACGAAGATTCAGACAAAACCTAGCTTGGATGGAACTGAACAAGATTTGGCGAACGAATACAAAGGTAAAAGGCTTTATTATTAAGAAAGTAAAAGGAGGTTATTCAGTAGCCATCGCGGGTTTCATTACTTTTCTTCCATTCCGTTCTCACAACAAAAGGAAGAAAGAGAAAAGGAGAAGGAAAGGGAAAGGGAGATCGAATGATCGATTCACCATTGAGAGCATTAACCCCAAAAGGACGAATATTGTGGTGTTATATTCTAACAGCGGCAGATCAAACAAGAACTTGATGAGCGAAATCTGCTGACGAAAGCTCGGGAGCAATTTCAACTACCCGCTCTATTAGAAAGACCTAGCGAAGATACTTTATTGAATGACTTGATCGATCATACTTTACTAGATAAACCATACTCATTTCATACGCTATTTTTGATCTGGTCTGATCCTCTTTCTTCGGCGAGTTGGGGCTTTTCCTTAAAAGAAATTTCTAGCCCGGTAGGAAAATCCGTATCAAGAGGACAGTTATCAGTCCCACAACTTGAGGATTTTCTTAATATAAGAAGAGTAACTGCTGATTCTCTAGCTGCCTACTATTCCTCGTCAATTTCATTGCCTTAATGGCATCAGTCTTCTTCTTCACTTGCACAACCCAGTCTTGCTAACAAACGAAAGAGTTGGCAAGGAAATATATTTACAAGGAATGAGAATTTACTAGGTGAAAAGAAAGTAAGATAGGGGGATTTAGTTTAGTAATGTCCTTACCAGACTCGATTCTTTTTCAAGAATGTTGGGCCAGCAGGATCTAAGTCATGTATCTGGTTGAGCCTGCTATCTAGCCGAAGATTGTGCTAGCAATAGGTAAGATCTTCTTATAAGCATATCTATTCAATCAAAGACATGGCCACAGACCTTCGAAACAATGGTGCGGGAGTCTCGCTTGCATTCTTTCTTGGGTCTTGAAGTACATCGTTAAGCTAATTCTCTTTTTGTTAGCCAACGCAAATATGCAGTTTCTCTTTTGACTCGGGCTCCTATGGCAGACGCTAAACCTTATTCAACGAAAATGGCAGTTTCTGATCGGCTTAAAAAGGATACTGGAGAACTGTTCACCGATCCCTTATCGTAGTATTATTACTTCTATTTGAAACTACTCCGAAGTTATTGCACTTACAGAAGACCAATTCAACAAGTGCTAATGCAGTCGGTCACATCTTTTCTGTCAGAGACAGCAGCAAATGCTCCTGCAGCTGCTGGAATGTAGGTTACTATAGAAAAGCAATCTATCCGGTAATGCTGGAAAGGCAAGGAGAGCTGTCCCGGAGTGGAACTGTGAAAGAAAATATCTATCATCAACATCATCACCGGTAGGGAAAGGAGTCATTCAAATAAAGAAGTCACAAAAAGATAAGATAAGAATAGGGTTTAGCGGTAATGGCATAAGCCAAAGCTAGATCACCGGAGTTTGGGCAAATGGGTACGAGAGAAAAAGGTTTTGAAATGCATATTCCGAAACAAGATAATCAACCGAAGGAGATTCCCCTGCAAAAGGAGATGGCTCGAGTTTCATACTAATCTTCGATCTTAAAAATTCCCTATGGTAAGGCATCCCAAGGATTTCAAAGGATTGGCAATTCAGCTCAGCATAGTTAGAGATTAGAGGAGATGTTTTTCCATACGTAGGAAGAGGAGGAGGTCAAGTACCTATATCCAAGATCACGATATCTGCTTTGGTGGTAATATCAAGAGGAAGGGCATAAAAGAAAGCACAAAAGCAAACAAAGTTTATTTTTCTAAGAGACGAACTTGCGGAAGGAATGAAAAGGTATTCGACTAAGACGGGGGCAGGTATTCCCGAAGATGCTTGACCTAAGAGATAGAGACGAGAACGAGACTAAGAAAATAAGATATTGGAGAGGAAAGAAGCATTGCGAGTAGAGTAGGGGAGATAAATCAAAGAAAGACAGTACAGAAAGGTTTTCCTACCCCAGAAAAGGAATTTAGTTCTAATAAAGACTTATTTCCAGTTCTCTTTAGTAGAGACATTAGGGGGGAAAACATTCTCACAAAGAAGAGCACTAGAGTACTATAGACAAAAATCCCTGCTTAAGCTGAAAACCGCTGACTTGCTTGAAGAGCAGTAACTAGCTTACTCGAAAGCGAAAGACATTATAGGCGCTTTCACTTCCAATTTCTTTGAATGTAAAAACCTCTACTAGATCTAACTATATCTGCGATAACATCACAGACCAGTAGGTTGCCCTGAAGGCCTGCTAACCATCGAGTCCGCCGAATCATGCAAAAGAGGACCTGAAAACGCCTTCTAAGCCCGGCCTTAAAAACGAAATGGAATTGCCGTATGTGATGCTCGAGAGATAGGGATAGGCGCGATAGCTGCAAGACTGAAAGAAGAGGAACGGGACTATTATGTATGCCATTCTAGGCTTTGCCCTAGAGAGACAGAATTCCCTCTCTATCTAATACTATACGCTGTAATGGTAAGATAGAAAAACTAGTAGTGCTGGAGAAATAAATAATTTATAATATACCCTCTTATGACCAATAGGAAGAGGGCAGCCCCTATTAAGCTTAGCGCTAAGTAATGCTCTTCCGTTCTAAGTCTTCCATCCTATAGTGAAGCTGGTCATTACTCGACTGTGTTGGAGAGCCTGAGAAATCAAATCGAGTTTAGACTAGAGTCTTTGCTCCGGCAATTTTATGAAACAGATGTATATAGATTTCCGGAAGGGTTAAACCTCCAACAGATAGTCGACCTGCTATACGGAGAAGTTAATGACATTTCTGCCTTGCAAGATATATTAGTGGATCTATTAAATCAGGGGGTACAAAGCCCCCATTTTGTTACAGCATTAGAAGTTATAGTCAACTATGTTACATAGTCGATTTTTTCGTCGTAAAGTAAATGAAGACAGGGTAAGCTAAAGGTCTAAAGTTTTAGCTAAAATGAAAGAGCGTTACTATATATATGGTCAAATTCGAGATGTTAGAGGGTGCAAAATCAATGGGTGCCGGAGCTGCTACAATTGCTTCAGCGGGAGCTGCTGTAGGTATTGGAAACGTATTCAGTTCATTAATTCATTCCGTGGCAAGAAATCCATCATTGGCAAAACAGTTATTCGGCTATGCAATCCTGGGCTTTGCTCTAACCGAGGCTATTGCCTTGTTCGCATTAATGATGGCCTTTTTGATTCTATTTGTTTTCTAACTTTCTCCCAAAAAAATTTAGGAAGGAAAGGCAACAGCTAAAATTCTTTTTTTTTTTTTGCGTAACATCCATCGGAATACTAACAGCTTAAAAGTAAGGAAAGAGTACTCCAATGGGACCCCCCGGTAGAGTAAAAGAGCTTTATTGAGTGTTAAGTGGGTGGAATTACGATATGGCTTGCTTTTGGGAGGTAGACTTGGGCAGCAAGCTATCTGTTCCCGGAAAGCAAAAGTAGCTCGAGCCAAAGGCGACAGTGAGGCCCCCCGCATCGCGGGGGGAGGGGAAAGCGGGTTAGTGGGTTAGTGGGTTCCCCTACCATTAGGAAAGTTTCTTTCCATCACGATATCTTTTTCTTCCTCATTCTTATTTTGGTTTTCGTATTATGGATCTTGGTTTGTGCTTTATGGCATATTATTATACTTCGCTTGCATCTAATAGCTTATAGGCTTCTTTCCTTGCTGCACTCATTCACTCCGAAAGTTACAACTATACTTTATTATATTAGCTATTTGAAGATCCACCTTATCTTGCTTACCGCGAATACTAAAAGAACTTGCGATTTACTGCTGCTGCTTGTGCGTACTATGAGTGAGCTTGCTCGTACTTATTGATTGATTGCATACTGTCTTGCTCCTCGCATACCACCGTACTAAAAGTGTACCGATTTCCGCCTATTTGCCTCTCTCGATTGCCTATTTGCGCTTTGAAGTCCTTATTTATTCTCGATTGCAAGAGGAAGACCAATCGCTCTTACCCAACAGCTTCTATTTGCGGAACAGCCATCGCGTAACTACCGCGATTTGCTTACATGCTTTTTATAAAAATTTTTTACTATCTTTGATACTCTCTATGGGTTCCTTATTCTGGGCTAGGTAACCAAGTTAGTATACTAGCGAAGCTCTTGAAGGGGGAACTCTAAACGAATAGTAAAAAGGCTTATCTATACCATTAGTCCCCCCCCCCGAACCCCCTGTACTGCTGAACGTTTGCTACACTTGACACAGAACTTCAATCTCTTGTAATTACAGATATCGCATTAAATACTTCAATCGCATACCGGCAATGCAATGGTTTACTTAACAATAGGATACTATATTTTAGAAAGTATTAAAAAGTCTTTACTCTAGGCTAATGGAATAAGTCAGGTGATAGCGTAGCTCTTCCAGGGGGAACATCCTAATGGAAGAGTAAGAGCACGTTATACATATAATATTCCGGTCCCAAACGCCTACTAAAAACTAAGAGGGGGTAGCCACCAAGAAGAATGAAATCCCAAGGGGGTCCCATAAGACTTCCTTTCAAGATCTGACCCTGCCCTTCCAAAGGAGCAATGCGTAGTCACATCTGTTGGATCAACCTCCGCTCCGACTTGAAAGACTTGGATGGCGTGCCCGCCTGTTTGTCGCACTACTCGATGGTCTGTATCTATTGACATAGATAGGTGTAGTGTCCCGAGGGCGTGACATCTGCTCGAAGTGGTCTTTTTGCGATAAGTTCTTTGTCCGGGTTTACCGAAAGGTGTAAAAGCGCAGCCTAGCCTAAGAACTACTTTGAGTGCCCCAAAACAGCAATCAGTCCCCTTTAGGGCGAAATCCTGTTCCCGGTTATTCGATCGGACTTTATCGATCTGAATGATGCTTAAAAGCGTCTTTGTCTTAGTTTCGAAGTCTGACTTTCTTTCCGTTGTTGGGTATGAGCACCAGGTCTTAATTGTGAACGAAGAATCCGAGCAATATATGTCCCCTAGCTCTGGGGAGGGAAAAAAATAGATTTTCATCAGTATCCCGGGCGGAGGGTTTTTTAGGTGAAAGGTGAATCGGCCCAGAGAACTCTTTCTATTTGGACTAAGGGGCTCGGTTGGATTTCAAAGCAGCAGCCCTCCTACGAAGTCTAGGGCACTCGTTCTTGTCAATGGTCACAGCCCGTGCTGTAAGTATAAAAGCCTGGTTTGGCAGGAAGTGAAGTAGGTTTCTTTTGAAGTCCCAGCACGAAAGGTAGCAGCCCACACAGTGGAATTCTTGGGCAAAGCAGTACTCAATCTATTATACAGTATTTCCAGGGTCTGAAAGAGGTTGCGAGAGATCTGTCTCATGTCATGGCATGGAAATAGTAAATGCCGCGGATCGTCTGCTTCAGCTAATGTGCTTCAATAGTCGAAGAAAGAGAAAAAGCTAATCATTGATCCGAAAGTGCCACAGTCTCCTCTCTGCAGCCTATTCCCTATTCTATTCCTTGCGTGGTATATCTTAACTAGGCTGGCTTATAAGGGCAAAAAGGCTTTGGACATTCTTTCAAAGAGCGGACGCTAATCCGAGTCCCAGAAATAGCTTTCACAGTAGAAGCCCTCCTTAAAGGATTCCATAGGCATTATAAGTCAGATGCCTAGCCTGGATGACTGTCTTGGCTTTCTGTCTCGACTCTCTTCCTTCCTGCTGTCTTGGTGAAGACTGTGGTAGTGGTATCGGTTCTTTGCTTGGTTGATTGAATATCTCTTTCATTGCCTCCCGAGAGTAGCTTTAGTCTTAATCCGCCTTTAGGGAGTGAAGTGAACCGGGGGTGAAAGAATAGGTTTCGAACGTATCCGCTCTTTTAGGGCTGGTTTGGCCGCTGCTAGAGTAAGCGCTCGTCCTTTCTTCCTAGATGCTTTTCATAGCTATCCGAGGATCCTTTAACTGCCGATGCCGAACAAGGGTATTCGCTAAGCAAAAGAAAAACAATATGAATGCTAGCCAGATTAGGGACACAAACCCTATACAAATCCGAAAAAAAAAAGTTCTTTATAAAAAGTGCCCTCCTTATCTTACTGCGCCGAAGTTATTTTCCCAAGCCGTCGAAGAAAGGCCTAGCCGAAGTAGAGTGGCAGAACGGGTCGAAAGCATGCAGATAGGAATGCCATAACCTGATTTCGAATAGGCCAATAAAGAAAGATATGGAATTCCGGGTATAACACAGGGCCATAATCAATAGCTTCATAAAAGACAGATTCCAAGTCTGATTTGAGCGTAGTTTTTCGCACTATCCAGCAAATGGAATGGTTGACCTCTACCTCTTCTCTTATACCTGACTTTGTTGCCAAGTGAACCTCGTATCTGCACTGCAGCCTTTTGGCTTCGTTTCACCCTGCTCAAGGAATTATAGCTCTCTATAGTCTTTGGATCCCTCTTCATTCAGCAGACGAGTTCGTTCTAGTGTGAATTAGGGTAGAGTAGAACGCTTCCACTTTTCTTTCGGGAAGAGATGAGGTTCGTTCTCACAGAGAAGGAGACTGTTCGGGTTGAGGAATCCTACCTTAGGCTATCCAATCGACTAAGGGCTTTGTGGGCTCGTGCTACATATTTTGTATTTTTTTGGAATGAAGAGGTAGGAGAAAGGCTTCCAAGTAGCTTCCTTTGCGCGATTTCACCTTCCTAAAGATTGATATGCCCGCCCCATAGAAAATACACCACACCACCTATTGAAAGGGAAGAGAGAAGGCTAAGTAAGGTCCTCGGTAAGGCGAAGAGAAGCCATGCCTTTTATTGCTTTTTCATTCAAAGATAAAAAGAAAAACCTATCTATCTAACTATCTAAACCCTAAACCCAATCCTAAACTGACTTCGGAACAGGTTCGAGAGCTTCGATCGACACCCTTTCTTATCTAGTGTCAGCTGATCCTTCAGCATCTACACCAACTACAAATCGGAAGTTTAATTCGAAAGACGAGAGTAGGCTTGGCTTGAGGAGGATCAAAAGACGGATTCTCGGTCCCCTAAAGTTAGAAAGCAGGTTAGACAGAAATGTATTCCTATGGAAAGAAAAGTCACGAAAAGCGATCCATATGATCATAAAGAAAGGCTTGCCTATACGTCTTTTCTAGCGTACGCGCGGTTCCTTTCGATTGGAGCCTGTCGCTACCTGGATAAAGAAGCCAATTCTAGTTCGCCTTGTGTCATCCGATTTTTGGGAATTCATTGGATCGTGAAGTTGCTTCACACCTGGCCTTTGATCTTTCGCTAGGAGCGAGGTTAAAGAATGGTGGTAACCGAGACCCTGGTCAGACCTATATGCTATGAGACTACTCGAAGGGGGGCTTTTCATTAAGGGGACTCTTCACTCTTTCTCTTGCTTCTCCTTTTCCTTTCCTGACTCGGGCATTCACCTATTAGAACTCGTTTTTTTCCACTTTTAAGCATGACCGGCACCGGTGCTGCTGCAACGGCCATCAACGGCAACAAGTGGCATCATTGGATGAAGACTTCCGCTTTAGGTGAAAAAGGGTGCGGATGCGTCTTTGACTTCCTGTTCGCTCGGAAGAGAGCCATCCATCTTTGATTCCTTCTATAAGGAACTTTGGGTTACTTTTTCGGAAATCTCCGCTAAGATTTAATCTAAGCGATCGGTCGAATATTGAGTTTCGAGCCGCTGGAATTGAATACTATAAAGTCAAGACTGAGGTGAACCCCGTCTTTTAGACTCTTACGAAATTGCGTAAAGAAAGAAAAAGAGAAGGGATGATTCTTGTAATTTTGTAATTATAAGAGCAGGTTGAAGCGCTTAGGCTACTTCAGCTATATGCTTAACACATGCAGGTCGATCAGTTCGCCCTTCAGTTCAGAAGGAGGCCGAAGTTATCGGTTCGAATTCAGCCCCTGCCTAAGAACGATAGATGCTGTTGAGGTAGGGATTTGCTTTGTGTTCCGTGAGTGAAAGAGATTGATTCGTCATGGTAGAAAAGAAAAACGGCGCGCACGGACCGTACTCGAGCTTCGGATCAATGTTCCCAGAAGCAAGGAGTATGCCCACGTGTTTCAACGAGAACATCGAAATTTTGCCTTTCTGTTGGTCAACAACCAACCACAGCTCAGTGAAATACTCCTACAGTCAGTCTGTCTGGAGGGAATCAATTTTTCTCAATCAATCACTATGTTTAACAACGTTCGACGCATCTTTTTATTTGATGAGAATAGTCTTAACTCAAGTTCCGGTAATACAGCTTCTATGTGGAATTCATTTCCATCGGTCCCTTCTGACCTGCCACCCTTACCCACGGACTCGGTTCCGTCTGTCCCCTCATTACCTTCCATAGCAAGTGATGTTGAGGTGGAGCAGCCGGCTCCTTCTAATTATAATTACGAGACTCATAGTATTTTTGAGGATCATCCGGGTCTTAACCCGGACAGTGAACGTATAGTAGAGCTTCAATCTGATATACATGATAAATTGGGAGAGTTGATGACTAACAAGAGTGACCAAGACGTTCTGAGTGCGGCCGAAGCTTTACATGGCGAAAGCAACAATATCCCTTTTCTGGAGCACCTGTTAGATGATTTGAACAAAAACGGAATAGAAGGTGAAGCCTATAAGGATGCCCTGGATCTAGCGCTAGATGTTCTCCAGAAGAGCCCCCTTGATCAATTTGAGATAATTCCATTGCTTGATATGACGGTAGGAAACTTGTATATCTCATTCACAAATCCCTCTTTGTTTATGCTGCTCACTGTCAGTTTGGTCTTACTGCTGGTTTATTTTGTTACTAAAAAGGGAGGAGGAAAGTCAGTACCAAATGCTTGGCAATCCTTGGTAGAGCTTATTTATGATTTCGTGCCGAACCTGGTAAACGAACAAATAGGTGGTCTTTCCGGAAATGTGAAACAAAAGTTTTTCCCTTGCATATCGGTCACTTTTACTTTTTTGTTATTTTGTAATCCCCAGGGTATGATACCTTATAGCTTCACAGTTACTAGTCATTTTCTCATAACTTTGGGTCTCTCATTTTCCATTTTTATTGGCATTACTATAGTGGGATTTCAAAGAAATGGGCTTCATTTTTTAAGCTTCTCATTACCCGCAGGAGTCCCACTGCCGTTAGCACCTTTTTTAGTACTCCTTGAGCTAATCCCTCATTGTTTTCGCGCATTAAGCTCAGGAATACGTTTATTTGCTAATATGATGGCCGGTCATAGTTCAGTAAAGATTTTAAGTGGGTCCGCTTGGACTATGCTATGTATGAATGATCTTTTCTATTTCATAGGAGATCTTGGTCCTTTATTTATAGTTCTTGCATTAACCGGTCCGGAATTAGGTGTAGCTATATCACAAGCTCATGTTTCTACGATCTCAATCTGTATTTACTTGAATGATGCTACAAATCTCCATCAAACTTTCTTGTAATTTATAATTGAACAAAAGCGAGTTTTCGAGATAGAATCCTAAGTAGACACTTGATTCTTTCAAACTTCCTGATCAGTACACTAAGGGGCTAAAGACTTATGAATCAATCGGAAAGGGCTTTGAAAGAGTTACAAGACTAATCCGGTCGGGATTCTAACTAAATAAAATACTACCAGAAAGGGCCTTGACCCGCTAGCTAGTGGACCTGGGTTTAGGGGAAGAGATTGACGCTTAGGCTGATTCAGGAAGAAAAACCTAGAATTTCATGCTTGACTTTACTCCCTTTGAAGATTCAGAAGGGGAACCTGTAAAAAGCAATCCAATTCTCTTTCTGGCTGAAGCATCTTACTTTTTTACGTAAGTTCCCGCTGAACCAGATACGGAAGTTGGATGATCTGAGGCTGGAAGAGCTTACGTCTCACTTCGCAGATAAAGTAGAAGAAGAAATTCAACAACATTTCCTCTAGCGGATAAAGACTGCTACCCCCTCAAGACTTGATTCAAAGGTCATTGGCAGAGATTAAAAGGGAGTAGGGGGTGAGGATCAAGAAGAAGTTTAAGACTATGTTGCAGTTCAAGACTCAGTTGAATAGGAAGAAGTCGTTTGGCTTCCAGATATTGATAAGCTGGTGATTCCGTTCTTGCAATCAAGTCCGGAGAAGTCATTCCATTTAGTTAGACGGGGAAGAGATATCTTTCTATTGTTGTAGTTACCAAAGCCCGTACTTAGAAGTCTAAAGTCAGAAAGCAAGTAAAGTCTTGAAGTATAGGCATAAGCCTTAAAGAATCACAGGCAGGGGGACAGACGGTTAGAAAGCTACAAACAATTCTTATTTCCTTTCCGCAGGGACCAGGATGTGATGCTCTTACTGAGTCCTTTTCACCGACTTCGAAGCTCAGCTTAGCCCAGGACTTTGGAATAGAGCGAAGGAAAAGCGCCCTGGATCTCTCGATCCAGAACTACTAGGAGGGGAGGGAGAACCTTATCCCATGACTCACTTTAGTCATGGAGGGCTGGCAAAGAAAAGTCACTTTAAGAGCTACCAGGGCAGGAAAGGTAGTCAGCTTATTAACTGGAACAAACCAACTCCATTGGGCAAGTGAGGGTTAACCCCCTAAATCCAAGTCGGGGGGACTTCCTCAAAGATCAAAGACAGGATTGGGAAGACCGGACGTTAAGAGAGAACAAGGGATAAGAACTAGCGTCCGGAGATAACAATAGAGGCCTTCAAACTTACACGATGTTGGGGGATAAAAGATAGAGGATAAGACTTCTAACGATCCTTTTAAGATACATAGATTATCCTACATGCCCATAGCTATAGCTACAGGAGCTAATAGAAAGAGAGGGATACGAGCCTCTTTTCCAAGCGAGCCATGGGAGTCTACGTTTGCGTGGGGCCGGGTACCACACATATGTGGTGAAAGCCGACTTGCCTTTTCATCTAATTCGTCACTGATATAAGCACGTGCTAATATCGTTCTGCCCTTCGGGGACCACCCCTCTTCCTTTCTTGTTTTGGTTAGGTTGACCAGAAGTTTTTCTGCCAACTTCTTACCAACAAGGAAAAATGATACAAAAGCATCCCGTCTAAAGATTGGATGACCTTAGTACGGTTGAATTACGCATCAAGGCGCGTCAGCCTTAACGCCCTAACTAACTAGAAATATCTTATGAGAAGAAAGGGCTTTCTTTCTATATTGGTAAAATTTATGGTTTTATGCCCGAAGAATTTGTAGGGTTATCGCCCGATAATGTTAAATTGATTCAAAATAAGGTAAAGACTGGTAAGTATACTCTGTCTCCATTTCCACTTAAAGTATTTTCTAGTAAAGAAAAAGCACCTAAGAATACATATTTCATTCATATATATATAGATAAATCAACAGTTTATGGATGTTTAGATCCTATTCTGGAAGATCATATTGTTATTACTGCGCTTGGGCACTTGCTTAATAGTAGATTGATATCTCTTAATATTCCTCATTCCTTATCCTTTGGATATAATCAGTATCCTAGTTCATATTATGCACATATTTTATCGTCGATAAAGATACCAGTTTCTAGACTTTACAAAATGAACATGTTACACTCTCTATTTGAAATTAATAAAGAAGACTATGCTTGAACCAATAGTGTTAAGTTCAGATATAATGCAGTTAATCAAATCTATCCTATATATGCCTATAACACTTTATGGAGAGGAAGTAGACTTTTTAAATGATTTTATTACTCCCTCCGGGTATTTTACTACTGTTTTACTCAATTTATATTTAAATCAATTGGATATTAAGTTTAATTTGCAATTTCCTTCTTATTCTTATGCCAGGTATAATGAAGAAATTATAGTCACAACTTCTAAAAACAATTTGTTGTTTGAAAATTCACTTTATGGTTTATTTGATGATTTGAATATGACTGGTAATATTATTTCGGTTTCACCCGGGGATGACCCTATCACTTCCACTTATGGTGGTGTTTTTAGGGTCTGTACTGATGGTATAGTACAAATAACTGAAAAAATGAAATAAATAAGTAATATGATTCGTATTTGTGTTGTTGGACTGCGGGTGGATAAAGTGTGGTAGGAGAGAGGTGTGGCGTCTCTTACCAGTTTGTTGTAGTTGAGGGTCTTTAGGCACTCGACTGTCAGGAGAAGATTGATGCAGGGTTGGTGGCCCTTGCCTTTCTTACTGGAAAAGAATGGTTCGATTTATCAATTTCAGTATGAAAGTTTTTCTCCCGCTACGGGTACGAAACATAGCTATTCCTTGAATAGCCTTTTGATTGCGTGGGATTTGTAATAAAAAAAGTCCCCGGAAATCTCCGACATTAATTAGATTGGGATGGTTTTTTTCTACGAACGAAGTGCACCCTAATCTTAGATTACTTAATTATGTAAGAGAGGTGGTAGGGAAGCCGGGCATTACCAAAGCTTTACATAGGTGAATTATTCCCTTTCTCGGAGGTAGCTTGGCCCCCCTTCTTTCAAAAAGAACAACTTCTCTAAGAGCTTGCCCCAATCTCGAGGAATTCACGAAGCGACCCAAGTAAAAATAAAGGGAAGGCTATAAAGCCTAAGCCAAGGTGGTGGGGAAAGAGAGGCGTGTCGTGAAAGGGAAAACATATTACACCCAGCTACCTTTCTTTATCGACCTTACCAGGGAAAGGAAGACATGACGAGGGTCCTAGCCTCTTTGTCTGGTTGAAAGGACCCACGGTGCGGTAACTAGCAAGCATCACTCCAAAAGACTATCCTATCCTTGACTATCAAGCAAGGGAATCACAAGTTCCATCTTGGTACTAAGGATAATAGAATATGTCCATACGCGGGGGATAAGCACTAATTTCCTTTAACTAGGTCGAAGGTAATAGAATGAAAATCTCTTAGGTCTCCGCCTTTGCTGCTAACAAAGACAGGTTTTTCATTAAATTCATGCTTATTCGGCAAACCTTTCATTAAGAGTCAAAACTCCGGAAGCTATTGCTCTTTTGAGCTAGACCAGTCTCGCAAACACGGTTCGTTAGCTCTGGGGCTACAATGCCACTCTTCCTGTGATGAAGGTTCGGAGAGATTCTTTAGGTGGCACCAGACAGAGCTGCATATCACAGCACAGACCAATGCAAGATTTTCCTTCATTTCCTTCTAAAGCAGACAGCTCGCAGGTTCCAAACCTTGAAGATCTCCGCCTTAGGATAATCCTGACCCGCTGGGAAAGAGAGCCATGTCAGCTGGCTCATGGGAGGCTGAAGATAAAGAAATGGAAGGCAATTCTTAACCTTCGACGAGCGTAGGTGACCTCTTCCGGCTTGCGGATGAAGGAGAAGATTTAGCCCTTTTATTGGCGTTAGCGGATGATGCGGATGCGATCATAGCAAGGTTCCGATCAACTCCACTCAACTCTCTTATAGCTATAGCCCTTATCTGGATCTTGGAATGCTCGCATGATTCTGATTGATCATAGAAGGACTCTCCTTCGTAGACCCATTCTGTTCATAGAAAAAAAGAGTTTACTCAGTCAAGGGGAGGGGAGCTCACTGGCCTTTTAATGTGTTTTAGGCCCTTTTTTTTTTGCGGATGGATGTTTTGTAAGTAGCAGCCCCCCCTTCTATTCCTAGATCTGCTATCGATCTGATTCGATTGTCTTTTCCCGCAGGAAAGTTTTTTTTTTTTTAATTTTTATGGATAGGAATATGGGAATAGGACTATCTGCTTTCTACTCTTCCACGTAAGAGTGAATCGTAGCGTTTATATCTGGGATTAAGCTCAGCAGCCAGCCTATGCCTTTCAGGCAGTTTCTTTCCCCTTCTAGCTAGAATAACTTCCTTTACCTCTACAACACCTTGCTGGGATTGCTTGATTGGGTTAGCATTCATAGCACGAGATGCAGTTCAGTTAAATATCTAACTCCATCTTTCCTGCCAGTCTGTCTAGCCCGTATAGAGTAATCTCCTCCTGCTTGACCGCTCTAACAGACTTACTCTTGAGTGAGTTGCCATTCGGACTTTTCAATTTTCCATTAAATGTCTGGCGTCAAGGTTTGGACCCCTAGGTTTGTTTTCTATCTTATTTATTGCATTGGATAACTTCCTGATTAGTAGCTTAACGCATTCATTTCATACTGCATGCTAGGGTGGAGATTATCTTTTTCAGAAAGCGTATGTCTTCGCTCTAAACACCGTACACGTACAGGTCTTAGTTCAGTCGCATCTCAAGCGCCTAACTCGAGATCTTCATTTGCTTACTCTCAAAAGCGCCAAATGAACTGAACTTTTCGCACCCGGCTTTACATTGGCTCCATGTATGGTATGTTCGTAGGAATGCCCACATTGAATTAGCATGAATGCCGGCTCAATCAATCCCATATCATATATAGGGTGATGTAGAGCTCCTGGAAGGTCTTTCTTCAAGCCAACCGTCAGTTCCTGAGTTGAGGGTTTTCGGAGTTAAGTCGAATATGCCAAGAGGCGCTCACCCAGGTAGCTAAAGGGGCGTAGCCCTCCTGTAGTTCCAGAGACGGGAGGATAAACTAATAAGACCACGATCCTCCTTCTTAGGCCGATCGAAGTCGAAGGGTTTCAGATTGAAGGTTGAGGCATTTCTAGGAAGACGGATTATCAAAGGTTACACCTAGGTAGAAAGGGGATTTGACAGTAGATCTATTCCCAGTAGAAGAGATTATGATCCGAAGGAAGCAATGCCTTCTAATTGAGTCTGATCCTACTCCCTTAAGGTAGACGAAACTAATAAGAAATCCAATAACCCAGGCTTTCGCCCCTTAGATGAAATGCTAATTCTCTTCTCTCCTCTTTAGGAGGTCTTACGGAGGGTCTTTACTTAACTCGACCTCTAAGCCGTAGAATAGAAAATGATCGCTACTTATGATGAAATGTCATAGAAAGTCTAATTATCTCGTCTCTTCCCCTCAGGCTCCGGTGGGAAGAGACTATTTAGTAGTTAGAATCCCATCCCGACCTGAGAAGGAGGAGCATCCTCTATCTATGGAGATAGTCAGTTGAAAGCCTCCTCTCTTACTTGTCCCCTCTCTTCTCCCGGAGTAAGAAATGCAGTTTCCGATTCAGACTCTTTTCCTGTTACACGTAAAAAGATGGATTGAATTACTCTTTCGCATTTTCGCATGTTGTTCAAGAGATAAGGCAGCAAGCCAGTAATCTTCCGACTTAGGAAAGCCGTAAAGAAGTCTTTCTTTTTAAAGGCTCTCTGCCGGGCATTACGAAGGCCAAAATCAGCCTCATTCCTCACCTCTTGTAGGCAAGGAAGAGGGAAGACTTATAGCTTGAGGAGTTAGTTAGGACTTTACTTCTTCTATTTAGAGTTACGAAAGCAGGACTTAAGTCATAGCCAGGAGATAAGTCATAGCTTACTTTTTCTCTTTGTGTGAATCAAGCCGCTAGCAAAGAATTGATTGTAGTATGATTTGTACAGTTACCGGGTAAATTGTTAACAAGGAATGCAAGAACAATAGATGAGTTCTTCCCTTATCTTCTATGCTCAGGTAAGAGAGATGACTGAGATGGGAAGAAGGGGAGTTGGAAAAGCACGGCATTAGATGAAGGATCACCTTCCTTAAGGGGATGGAGTCAGGGATAACATTCGATTAGGGCAAGCAGGTCTGTTAAAGTAAAAGCATGGAACTTTTAGCCATAGGCTTGAGATGAAGAGTTCCGCCCTCAGGGAATGTAGTCTCGGGATGAATGCCCGAAAAAGCAAAGTCAAAGACAGAAGAAAGGGGCCGAGGAAGAACCTGAGATCATGGAGTTGGAATAACATTCTCATTCATCAAGAACTTCTCTTCCATACTGTCTGTCCTATGGGAAAGAAAGACTGTAGGACTGTAGCCATCTTCGGGTCGGGACAGAAAGAAAGGAAAGGGATGAGATAGGACGAGCTAAGTCTGCAGCAGAGTAGAATTCAACCTTCTATCCTCGGGATAGGGCTATGAAAGAAGTCGTTCCACTTCAAGCCCTCACTCTTCAAGTCCTTTTGCCATCAGCAAGTCAGTCTGCCCGTCTTTCAGTAATCACAAGCTATCACGGAAAGAGAGAATTTATCACTAGGAATTTCCAAAGATCGGGGCTGAGAAGTTGGAGGAAGGAAAGGAAGTACAGATTCCACCCTCCTCCTAACTTGACTGATAGCTTGAAGCTAGAGGGCGCGCACGGACCGTACTCGAAGGAGAGGGAGGCGTGGCCCGCCTAGGCCGTAGCAGGCGGGCGAAGGGGAAAAGGAAGGAGGCTAGTCCCCGAAAATGCCTTTTGAAGTTGGGGTTAAAGCTCCTTAGTCGGTAAAACAAGGAAGAAACCTATGTAGTGGGTTCGACTCCCACAGGAGCGAAGATTGCTCGTTATTCCTTTTACCTGCCCGCTTAGTTAATTGATCTCTTGTTTAGCGAATCGGGAATAAAAGGCCTGGGTTGGGTCTCTTTTCTAAAAATGCTTTCTCCCGCCACCCGGCTCGTGAGTCTAATTATGGGGTTCAGGAATTGGGGAAGAGGGAGTCTAAGTCTATTGGTATGGGTCCTAATCGCTCGTAACGATCCTTGCGGATCCCCTCTATCGTCTTCGTTCGAATCGGTCGTCTATGATCGTGCCAAAGGGCAGAGCTTTCTTTTAAGCACTAATTACTGGGTGAGCTAATACGAGTAGTTACAAATCGGATGCTACCAAAAAACTATATTTAGTCTTACTTCTCTCAGGACATTCTCTTCTTCTTTAACTATGTTATTTGCTTTCACTAGCACCGGTTAGGAGACCAGTAAGAGCAGATTCTATAAAATTAAGAGTTACTTCCACTTGGCTCAATAGCCAGAGATGAAAGTAATAGAAGCTTATTCTTTCACACAAGAGCAACCTATTTTTCTGAATGTCCAGCTTATGATGATTCAATTACAACAGCTGCAGCAAAAGTAGAAGGATCAGTCTCCCGATGTACCCAACACCTTCGAAACATCTGAGGTAAGGACCCCGATTTCAGATTTCATGATGAACCCTAGACTGAATCCAACCCTGTCATGAAGAAAGCCCTTTGTTACGCACAGGTCGCTTCCTGAAACAGCAGGGATATTCCATCGACCCGACCCCTCATTTTGTCTGGCTTTCTGGCTCGGGAGACAAATGCAGCCCGTAGTTAGTTCATTCAACGGAGAGGGAAAGCTGAATTCACATGTTTCCAGAGGAATGCATCGTGTAATAACTAAAAAATTTGTATATTTCACTTCCATGGGAAGAATCGATCGAAATGAATCTGTACGATAAAGACTTTTTAGTCGAATGAGACCCCTCCTCCGGGATAGAATAAATCCTAAGTGTCTTCTTGTGGCTTTGGGGTATCTGAACCCAGTTGGCATTCTTGTTCGGATGCTTGAATCGAACTCATCTGTTTATTCATTCAATTCACAGTCACAAAGAGACAGAAAAGGAAGGGCTTCTATTGGAATCCCCATCTAATTTCTCATAAAAGTAGGACAAAAGAAAACTGGATTTCGCCTTTTTGGATTGATGATTCCCTTGCAGAAGCACCCTGACTCCTATGAGAGTGATGGTTCCCTTTCTTTCTTGTACCGAGGTTAAGGGTTCGGTAGAGTCACTTCCACCCGGAACTAGTCCCGATGGAAGACCAGAAGACTTTGACGAACCTTGAGCTCTAAAGCTCTCCAACAGCTCTAACAATGAATGGAGACTTCCAACCTAGATGATGCCCTCCTGTCTACAAAAGGCTTTGAGCCACTCCCAGGTTAAAGGGATATTACACCTCTTCCCCAGGAACTCTAAATGATTCACCCGGAAAACACATAGTAGATGCTGAGGGAGCTAAAGACAGAGCCTGGGAGTTCCGGTCCGCTGATTGGTAGATGGAAGTCTTTTCCTGAGGCCAAGACATATATAGCTATTTGCTTAGCTAATCGAGGGCTTCACTTCCCTATAGCTTCGCTCTAGCGACTTCGTACCTGCTCTGGTTCAAAACTAGCTAGGCATCTTCCTCTTTCAACTGAGAGGCAAGCCGAGGTGTAGTTGTGTTCCATGGGAGCCTGTTCTAGTACAGTCCTCGTAATAGTTTCAATGAAATGACTATTCCGTCTAACTAATAGTAATTTTCTAGACCAGTTTCCTTCTAGGTCGTTACACTTTCTGTTTGAAGGTAAGCCCTCTAAGTTGGAGTGATAGGTTACCTAGGAGGGGTTATAAAGCAGGATTATTAGCAGGAAGTAAAATCCCGTGATCAAGCCTTTGAGTTATCCTGTTTTGGTTTTGGAAAGCAAGTCACAATCAGTTAAGATAGTTTTCAAGCATTCTATGAGTTAAGGAGGTGACTAAGCAAGCCCTATTGCAGTCCTAAGGAAGTAATAAGTAAACTCTCCTGGCCAGTTAGTTGAAAAGCCAGGAGTTAAGCCAGTAAAGTTCTTATCCTTGTCATTCCTATCCTAATGCCTTTGCTTCCGCCTTCCCTTCTTAATCTCTTTCATTTCATGTCGATCCAGCCGAGGGACGTTCAATATCTTACTCGCACTCGTACTCGAGGAGGTAATTGTTTCTCTAGGAGGGCTAAGGAGAATTCCATTGTAGGTTAAAAAAAAAGATAATAGGTCGATTTCTTCCCTTATATAAATTTCTTTTTATCTCTAGGCTGTAGCATTTGAAAGCCTTTACATCAGTCCCAGGCTCTTTTACTATTAAGATGACTTCGCCCCCGGAGTTTTAAACAAATGAGAGCAGGCTCTTCGCATCTTTTTCTAGCTAGCAAGTGAAGTCAGTGAGCAGGCTTAGGAAAGTAGAGAGCAAGGAAAAGCATCCAACCAATCCAGTTTCACCAATCCTGTTAGGCTGTTTTGGAAAGCCAGCGAGCTTTAGGGCAAGGAAGTCAAATTGTTGATGCGGAGAATGCCCTCTTTCTCTTTAAAGGA
>CM024264.1:14828370-14844632 GCA_013621005.1 Aeschynomene evenia | reverse complement strand
CAACTGAAAGTCAACGGGGGTGCCCGAGGCTCACCGATTGCCGTTCCTCTGGTCTCGGACAAGCTCACCCATCGAATTACTGTGGGCCCCACGGGTACTGAAGACCTTCAATTTTGACTCCCGAGGAGGATGAATTTTGAACGACAACGAAGGGATAAAGAATTATTATTCACAGGTGCGATCATACCAGCACTAATGCACCGGATCCCATCAGAACTCCGAAGTTAAGCGTGCTTGGGCGAGAGTAGTACTGGGATGGTGACCTCCTGGGAAGTCCTCGTGTTGCACCTCTTTTTTGATCTTTTTCTTTTTTTTTTTTCCCAGTATTTTTTGTAATATCGCACCGGTCAACTGAAAGTCAACGGGGGTGCCCGAGGCTCACCGATTGCCGTTCCTCTGGTCTCGGACAAGCTCACCCATCGAATTACTGTGGGCCCCACGGTACTGAAGACCTTCAATTTTGACTCCCGAGGAGGATGAATTTTGAACGACAACGAAGGGATAAAGGAATTATTCACGCAATAATTCACAGGTGCGATCATACCAGCACTAATGCACCGGATCCCATCAGAACTCCGAAGTTAAGCGTGCTTGGGCGAGAGTAGTACTGGGATGGGTGACCTCCTGGGAAGTCCTCGTGTTGCACCTCTTTTTGATCTTTTTCTTTTTTTTTTCCCAGTATTTTTTGTAATATCGCACCGGTCAACTGAAAGTCAACGGGGGTGCCCGAGGCTCACCGATTGCCGTTCCTCTGGTCTCGGACAAGCTCACCCATCGAATTACTGTGGGCCCCACGGGTACTGAAGACCTTCAATTTTGACTCCCGAGGAGGATGAATTTTGAACGACAACGAAGGGATAAAGGAATTATTCACGCAATAATTCACAGGTGCGATCATACCAGCACTAATGCACCGGATCCCATCAGAACTCCGAAGTTAAGCGTGCTTGGGCGAGAGTAGTACTGGGATGGGTGACCTCCTGGGAAGTCCTCGTGTTGCACCTCTTTTTTGATCTTTTTCTTTTTTTTTTCCCAGTATTTTTTGTAATATCGCACCGGTCAACTGAAAGTCAACGGGGGTGCCCGAGGCTCACCGATTGCCGTTCCTCTGGTCTCGGACAAGCTCACCCATCGAATTACTGTGGGCCCCACGGTACTGAAGACCTTCAATTTTGACTCCGAGGAGGATGAATTTTGAACGACAACGAAGGGATAAAGGAATTATTCACGCAATAATTCACAGGTGCGATCATACCAGCACTAATGCACCGGATCCCATCAGAACTCCGAAGTTAAGCGTGCTTGGGCGAGAGTAGTACTGGGATGGGTGACCTCCTGGGAAGTCCTCGTGTTGCACCTCTTTTTTGATCTTTTTCTTTTTTTTTCCCAGTATTTTTTGTAATATCGCACCGGTCAACTGAAAGTCAACGGGGGTGCCCGAGGCTCACCGATTGCCGTTCCTCTGGTCTCGGACAAGCTCACCCATCGAATTACTGTGGGCCCCACGGGTACTGAAGACCTTCAATTTTGACTCCCGAGGAGGATGAATTTTGAACGACAACGAAGGGATAAAGGAATTATTCACGCAATAATTCACAGGTGCGATCATACCAGCACTAATGCACCGGATCCCATCAGAACTCCGAAGTTAAGCGTGCTTGGGCGAGAGTAGTACTGGGATGGGTGACCTCCTGGGAAGTCCTCGTGTTGCACCTCTTTTTTGATCTTTTCTTTTTTTTTTCCCAGTATTTTTTGTAATATCGCACCGGTCAACTGAAAGTCAACGGGGGTGCCCGAGGCTCACCGATTGCCGTTCCTCTGGTCTCGGACAAGCTCACCCATCGAATTACTGTGGGCCCCACGGGTACTGAAGACCTTCAATTTTGACTCCCGAGGAGGATGAATTTTGAACGACAACGAGGGATAAAGGAATTATTCACGCAATAATTCACAGGTGCGATCATACCAGCACTAATGCACCGGATCCCATCAGAACTCCGAAGTTAAGCGTGCTTGGGCGAGAGTAGTACTGGGATGGGTGACCTCCTGGGAAGTCCTCGTGTTGCACCTCTTTTTGATTTTTTTTTTTTTTTTCCCAGTATTTTTTGTAATATCGCACCGGTCAACTGAAAGTCAACGGGGTGCCCGAGGCTCACCGATTGCCGTTCCTCTGGTCTCGGACAAGCTCACCCATCGAATTACTGTGGGCCCACGGTACTGAAGACCTTCAATTTTGACTCCCGAGGAGGATGAATTTTGAACGACAACGAAGGGATAAAGGAATTATTCACGCAATAATTCACAGGTGCGATCATACCAGCACTAATGCACCGGATCCCATCAGAACTCCGAAGTTAAGCGTGCTTGGGCGAGAGTAGTACTGGGATGGGTGACCTCCTGGGAAGTCCTCGTGTTGCACCTCTTTTTTGATCTTTTTCTTTTTTTTTTCCCAGTATTTTTTGTAATATCGCACCGGTCAACTGAAAGTCAACGGGGGTGCCCGAGGCTCACCGATTGCCGTTCCTCTGGTCTCGGACAAGCTCACCCATCGAATTACTGTGGGCCCACGGGTACTGAAGACCTTCAATTTTGACTCCCGAGGAGGATGAATTTTGAACGACAACGAAGGGATAAAGAATTATTCACGCAATAATTCACAGGTGCGATCATACCAGCACTAATGCACCGGATCCCATCAGAACTCCGAAGTTAAGCGTGCTTGGCGAGAGTAGTACTGGGATGGGTGACCTCCTGGGAAGTCCTCGTGTTGCACCTCTTTTTTGATCTTTTTCTTTTTTTTTTCCCAGTATTTTTTGTAATATCGCACCGGTCAACTGAAAGTCAACGGGGGTGCCCGAGGCTCACCGATTGCCGTTCCTCTGGTCTCGGACAAGCTCACCCATCGAATTACTGTGGGCCCCACGGGTACTGAAGACCTTCAATTTTGACTCCCGAGGAGGATGAATTTTGAACGACAACGAAGGGATAAAGGAATTATTCACGCAATAATTCACAGGTGCGATCATACCAGCACTAATGCACCGGATCCCATCAGAACTCCGAAGTTAAGCGTGCTTGGGCGAGAGTAGTACTGGGATGGGTGACCTCCTGGGAAGTCCTCGTGTTGCACCTCTTTTTTGATCTTTTTCTTTTTTTTCCCAGTATTTTTTGTAATATCGCACCGGTCAACTGAAAGTCAACGGGGGTGCCCGAGGCTCACCGATTGCCGTTCCTCTGGTCTCGGACAAGCTCACCCATCGAATTACTGTGGGCCCCACGGGTACTGAAGACCTTCAATTTTGACTCCCGAGGAGGATGAATTTTGAACGACAACGAAGGGATAAAGGAATTATTCACGCAATAATTCACAGGTGCGATCATACCAGCACTAATGCACCGGATCCCATCAGAACTCCGAAGTTAAGCGTGCTTGGGCGAGAGTAGTACTGGGATGGGTGACCTCCTGGGAAGTCCTCGTGTTGCACCTCTTTTTTGATCTTTTTCTTTTTTTTTCCCAGTATTTTTTGTAATATCGCACCGGTCAACTGAAAGTCAACGGGGGTGCCCGAGGCTCACCGATTGCCGTTCCTCTGGTCTCGGACAAGCTCACCCATCGAATTACTGTGGGCCCCACGGGTACTGAAGACCTTCAATTTTGACTCCCGAGGAGGATGAATTTTGAACGACAACGAAGGGATAAAGGAATTATTCACGCAATAATTCACAGGTGCGATCATACCAGCACTAATGCACCGGATCCCATCAGAACTCCGAAGTTAAGCGTGCTTGGGCGAGAGTAGTACTGGGATGGGTGACCTCCTGGGGAAGTCCTCGTGTTGCACCTCTTTTTGATCTTTTTCTTTTTTTTTTTCCAGTATTTTTTGTAATATCGCACCGGTCAACTGAAAGTCAACGGGGGTGCCCGAGGCTCACCGATTGCCGTTCCTCTGGTCTCGGACAAGCTCACCCATCGAATTACTGTGGGCCCCACGGGTACTGAAGACCTTCAATTTTGACTCCCGAGGAGGATGAATTTTGAACGACAACGAAGGGATAAAGGAATTATTCACGCAATAATTCACAGGTGCGATCATACCAGCACTAATGCACCGGATCCCATCAGAACTCCGAAGTTAAGCGTGCTTGGCGAGAGTAGTACTGGGATGGGTGACCTCCTGGGAAGTCCTCGTGTTGCACCTCTTTTTGATCTTTTTTTTTTTTTTTCCCAGTATTTTTTGTAATATCGCCGGTCAACTGAAAGTCAACGGGGGTGCCCGAGGCTCACCGATTGCCGTTCCTCTGGTCTCGGACAAGCTCACCCATCGAATTACTGTGGGCCCCACGGGTACTGAAGACCTTCAATTTTGACTCCCGAGGAGGATGAATTTTGAACGACAACGAAGGGATAAAGGAATTATTCACGCAATAATTCACAGGTGCGATCATACCAGCACTAATGCACCGGATCCCATCAGAACTCCGAAGTTAAGCGTGCTTGGGCGAGAGTAGTACTGGGATGGGTGACCTCCTGGGAAGTCCTCGTGTTGCACCTCTTTTTTGATCTTTTTCTTTTTTTTTCCAGTATTTTTTGTAATATCGCACCGGTCAACTGAAAGTCAACGGGGTGCCCGAGGCTCACCGATTGCCGTTCCTCTGGTCTCGGACAAGCTCACCCATCGAATTACTGTGGGCCCACGGGTACTGAAGACCTTCAATTTTGACTCCCGAGGATGAATTTTGAACGACAACGAAGGGATAAAGGAATTATTCACGCAATAATTCACAGGTGCGATCATACCAGCACTAATGCACCGGATCCCATCAACTCCGAAGTTAAGCGTGCTTGGGCGAGAGTAGTACTGGGATGGGTGACCTCCTGGGAAGTCCTCGTGTTGCACCTCTTTTTTGATCTTTTTCTTTTTTTTTTCCCAGTATTTTTTGTAATATCGCACCGGTCAACTGAAAGTCAACGGGGGTGCCCGAGGCTCACCGATTGCCGTTCCTCTGGTCTCGGACAAGCTCACCCATCGAATTACTGTGGGCCCCACGGGTACTGAAGACCTTCAATTTTGACTCCCGAGGAGGATGAATTTTGAACGACAACGAAGGGATAAAGGAATTATTCACGCAATAATTCACAGGTGCGATCATACCAGCACTAATGCACCGGATCCCATCAGAACTCCGAAGTTAAGCGTGCTTGGGCGAGAGTAGTACTGGGATGGGTGACCTCCTGGGAAGTCCTCGTGTTGCACCTCTTTTTTGATCTTTTTCTTTTTTTTTCCCAGTATTTTTTGTAATATCGCACCGGTCAACTGAAAGTCAACGGGGGTGCCCGAGGCTCACCGATTGCCGTTCCTCTGGTCTCGGACAAGCTCACCCATCGAATTACTGTGGGCCCCACGGGTACTGAAGACCTTCAATTTTGACTCCCGAGGAGGATGAATTTTGAACGACAACGAAGGGATAAAGGAATTATTCACGCAATAATTCACAGGTGCGATCATACCAGCACTAATGCACCGGATCCCATCAGAACTCCGAAGTTAAGCGTGCTTGGGCGAGAGTAGTACTGGGATGGGTGACCTCCTGGGAAGTCCTCGTGTTGCACCTCTTTTTGATCTTTTTCTTTTTTTTTCCCAGTATTTTTTGTAATATCGCACCGGTCAACTGAAAGTCAACGGGGGTGCCCGAGGCTCACCGATTGCCGTTCCTCTGGTCTCGGACAAGCTCACCCATCGAATTACTGTGGGCCCCACGGGTACTGAAGACCTTCAATTTTGACTCCCGAGGAGGATGAATTTTGAACGACAACGAAGGGATAAAGGAATTATTCACGCAATAATTCACAGGTGCGATCATACCAGCACTAATGCACCGGATCCCATCAGAACTCCGAAGTTAAGCGTGCTTGGGCGAGAGTAGTACTGGGATGGGTGACCTCCTGGGAAGTCCTCGTGTTGCACCTCTTTTTTGATCTTTTTCTTTTTTTTTCCCAGTATTTTTTGTAATATCGCACCGGTCAACTGAAAGTCAACGGGGGTGCCCGAGGCTCACGATTGCCGTTCCTCTGGTCTCGGACAAGCTCACCCATCGAATTACTGTGGGCCCCACGGGTACTGAAGACCTTCAATTTTGACTCCCGAGGAGGATGAATTTTGAACGACAACGAAGGGATAAAGGAATTATTCACGCAATAATTCACAGGTGCGATCATACCAGCACTAATGCACCGGATCCCATCAGAACTCCGAAGTTAAGCGTGCTTGGGCGAGAGTAGTACTGGGATGGGTGACCTCCTGGGAAGTCCTCGTGTTGCACCTCTTTTTTGATCTTTTTCTTTTTTTTTTCCCAGTATTTTTTGTAATATCGCACCGGTCAACTGAAAGTCAACGGGGGTGCCCGAGGCTCACCGATTGCCGTTCCTCTGGTCTCGGACAAGCTCACCCATCGAATTACTGTGGGCCCCACGGGTACTGAAGACCTTCAATTTTGACTCCCGAGGAGGATGAATTTTGAACGACAACGAAGGGATAAAGGAATTATTCACGCAATAATTCACAGGTGCGATCATACCAGCACTAATGCACCGGATCCCATCAGAACTCCGAAGTTAAGCGTGCTTGGGCGAGAGTAGTACTGGGATGGGTGACCTCCTGGGAAGTCCTCGTGTTGCACCTCTTTTTTGATCTTTTTTCTTTTTTTTTCCCAGTATTTTTTGTAATATCGCACCGGTCAACTGAAAGTCAACGGGGTGCCCGAGGCTCACCGATTGCCGTTCCTCTGGTCTCGGACAAGCTCACCCATCGAATTACTGTGGGCCCCACGGGTACTGAAGACCTTCAATTTTGACTCCCGAGGAGGATGAATTTTGAACGACAACGAAGGGATAAAGGAATTATTCACGCAATAATTCACAGGTGCGATCATACCAGCACTAATGCACCGGATCCCATCAGAACTCCGAAGTTAAGCGTGCTTGGGCGAGAGTAGTACTGGGATGGGTGACCTCCTGGGAAGTCCTCGTGTTGCACCTCTTTTTTGATCTTTTTCTTTTTTTTTCCAGTATTTTTTGTAATATCGCACCGGTCAACTGAAAGTCAACGGGGGTGCCCGAGGCTCACCGATTGCCGTTCCTCTGGTCTCGGACAAGCTCACCCATCGAATTACTGTGGGCCCCACGGTACTGAAGACCTTCAATTTTGACTCCCGAGGAGGATGAATTTTGAACGACAACGAAGGGATAAAGGAATTATTCACGCAATAATTCACAGGTGCGATCATACCAGCACTAATGCACCGGATCCCATCAGAACTCCGAAGTTAAGCGTGCTTGGGCGAGAGTAGTACTGGGATGGGTGACCTCCTGGGAAGTCCTCGTGTTGCACCTCTTTTTGATCTTTTTCTTTTTTTTTTTCCAGTATTTTTTGTAATATCGCACCGGTCAACTGAAAGTCAACGGGGGTGCCCGAGGCTCACCGATTGCCGTTCCTCTGGTCTCGGACAAGCTCACCCATCGAATTACTGTGGGCCCCACGGGTACTGAAGACCTTCAATTTTGACTCCCGAGGAGGATGAATTTTGAACGACAACGAAGGGATAAAGGAATTATTCACGCAATAATTCACAGGTGCGATCATACCAGCACTAATGCACCGGATCCCATCAGAACTCCGAAGTTAAGCGTGCTTGGGCGAGAGTAGTACTGGGATGGGTGACCTCCTGGGAAGTCCTCGTGTTGCACCTCTTTTTTGATCTTTTTTCTTTTTTTTCCCAGTATTTTTTGTAATATCGCCGGTCAACTGAAAGTCAACGGGGTGCCCGAGGCTCACCGATTGCCGTTCCTCTGGTCTCGGACAAGCTCACCCATCGAATTACTGTGGGCCCCACGGGTACTGAAGACCTTCAATTTTGACTCCCGAGGAGATGAATTTTGAACGACAACGAAGGGATAAAGGAATTATTCACGCAATAATTCACAGGTGCGATCATACCAGCACTAATGCACCGGATCCCATCAGAACTCCGAAGTTAAGCGTGCTTGGGCGAGAGTAGTACTGGGATGGGTGACCTCCTGGGAAGTCCTCGTGTTGCACCTCTTTTTTGATCTTTTTCTTTTTTTTTTTCCCAGTATTTTTTGTAATATCGCACCGGTCAACTGAAAGTCAACGGGGGTGCCCGAGGCTCACCGATTGCCGTTCCTCTGGTCTCGGACAAGCTCACCCATCGAATTACTGTGGGCCCCACGGGTACTGAAGACCTTCAATTTTGACTCCCGAGGAGGATGAATTTTGAACGACAACGAAGGGATAAAGGAATTATTCACGCAATAATTCACAGGTGCGATCATACCAGCACTAATGCACCGGATCCCATCAGAACTCCGAAGTTAAGCGTGCTTGGGCGAGAGTAGTACTGGATGGGTGACCTCCTGGGAAGTCCTCGTGTTGCACCTCTTTTTTGATCTTTTTCTTTTTTTTTTCCCAGTATTTTTTGTAATATCGCACCGGTCAACTGAAAGTCAACGGGGGTGCCCGAGGCTCACCGATTGCCGTTCCTCTGGTCTCGGACAAGCTCACCCATCGAATTACTGTGGGCCCCACGGGTACTGAAGACCTTCAATTTTGACTCCCGAGGAGGATGAATTTTGAACGACAACGAAGGGATAAAGGAATTATTCACGCAATAATTCACAGGTGCGATCATACCAGCACTAATGCACCGGATCCCATCAGAACTCCGAAGTTAAGCGTGCTTGGGCGAGAGTAGTACTGGGATGGGTGACCTCCTGGGAAGTCTCTGTGTTGCACCTCTTTTTTGATCTTTTTCTTTTTTTTTCCCAGTATTTTTTGTAATATCGCACCGGTCAACTGAAAGTCAACGGGGGTGCCCGAGGCTCACCGATTGCCGTTCCTCTGGTCTCGGACAAGCTCACCCATCGAATTACTGTGGGCCCCACGGGTACTGAAGACCTTCAATTTTGACTCCCGAGGAGGATGAATTTTGAACGACAACGAAGGGATAAAGGAATTATTCACGCAAATTCACAGGTGCGATCATACCAGCACTAATGCACCGGATCCCATCAGAACTCCGAAGTTAAGCGTGCTTGGGCGAGAGAGTAGTACTGGGATGGGTGACCTCCTGGGAAGTCCTCGTGTTGCACCTCTTTTTTGATCTTTTTCTTTTTTTTCCCAGTATTTTTTGTAATATCGCACCGGTCAACTGAAAGTCAACGGGGGTGCCCGAGGCTCACCGATTGCCGTTCCTCTGGTCTCGGACAAGCTCACCCATCGAATTACTGTGGGCCCCACGGGTACTGAAGACCTTCAATTTTGACTCCCGAGGAGGATGAATTTTGAACGACAACGAAGGGATAAAGGAATTATTCACGCAATAATTCACAGGTGCGATCATACCAGCACTAATGCACCGGATCCCATCAGAACTCCGAAGTTAAGCGTGCTTGGGCGAGAGTAGTACTGGGATGGGTGACCTCCTGGGAAGTCCTCGTGTTGCACCTCTTTTTTGATTTTCTTTTTTTTTCCCAGTATTTTTTGTAATATCGCACCGGTCAACTGAAAGTCAACGGGGGTGCCCGAGGCTCACCGATTGCCGTTCCTCTGGTCTCGGACAAGCTCACCCATCGAATTACTGGGCCCCACGGGTACTGAAGACCTTCAATTTTGACTCCCGAGGAGGATGAATTTTGAACGACAACGAAGGGATAAAGGAATTATTCACGCAATAATTCACAGGTGCGATCATACCAGCACTAATGCACCGGATCCCATCAGAACTCCGAAGTTAAGCGTGCTTGGGCGAGAGTAGTACTGGGATGGGTGACCTCCTGGGAAGTCCTCGTGTTGCACCTCTTTTTTGATCTTTTTCTTTTTTTTTCCCAGTTTTTTGTAATATCGCACCGGTCAACTGAAAGTCAACGGGGGTGCCCGAGGCTCACCGATTGCCGTTCCTCTGGTCTCGGACAAGCTCACCCATCGAATTACTGTGGGCCCCACGGGTACTGAAGACCTTCAATTTTGACTCCCGAGGAGGATGAATTTTGAACGACAACGAAGGGATAAAGGAATTATTCACGCAATAATTCACAGGTGCGATCATACCAGCACTAATGCACCGGATCCCATCAGAACTCCGAAGTTAAGCGTGCTTGGGCGAGAGTAGTACTGGGATGGGTGACCTCCTGGGAAGTCCTCGTGTTGCACCTCTTTTTTGATCTTTTTCTTTTTTTTTTCCCAGTATTTTTTGTAATATCGCACCGGTCAACTGAAAGTCAACGGGGGTGCCCGAGGCTCACCGATTGCCGTTCCTCTGGTCTCGGACAAGCTCACCCATCGAATTACTGTGGGCCCCACGGGTACTGAAGACCTTCAATTTTGACTCCCGAGGAGGATGAATTTTGAACGACAACGAAGGGATAAAGGAATTATTCACGCAATAATTCACAGGTGCGATCATACCAGCACTAATGCACCGGATCCCATCAGAACTCCGAAGTTAAGCGTGCTTGGGCGAGAGTAGTACTGGGATGGGTGACCTCCTGGGAAGTCCTCGTGTTGCACCTCTTTTTTGATCTTTTTCTTTTTTTTTTCCCAGTATTTTTTGTAATATCGCACCGGTCAACTGAAAGTCAACGGGGGTGCCCGAGGCTCACCGATTGCCGTTCCTCTGGTCTCGGACAAGCTCACCCATCGAATTACTGTGGGCCCCACGGGTACTGAAGACCTTCAATTTTGACTCCCGAGGAGGATGAATTTTGAACGACAACGAAGGGATAAAGGAATTATTCACGCAATAATTCACAGGTGCGATCATACCAGCACTAATGCACCGGATCCCATCAGAACTCCGAAGTTAAGCGTGCTTGGGCGAGAGTAGTACTGGGATGGGTGACCTCCTGGGAAGTCCTCGTGTTGCACCTCTTTTTTGATCTTTTTCTTTTTTTTTCCCAGTATTTTTTGTAATATCGCACCGGTCAACTGAAAGTCAACGGGGGTGCCCGAGGCTCACCGATTGCCGTTCCTCTGGTCTCGGACAAGCTCACCCATCGAATTACTGTGGGCCCCACGGTACTGAAGACCTTCAATTTTGACTCCCGAGGAGGATGAATTTTGAACGACAACGAAGGGATAAAGGAATTATTCACGCAATAATTCACAGGTGCGATCATACCAGCACTAATGCACCGGATCCCATCAGAACTCCGAAGTTAAGCGTGCTTGGGCGAGAGTAGTACTGGGATGGGTGACCTCCTGGGAAGTCCTCGTGTTGCACCTCTTTTTGATCTTTTTCTTTTTTTTTTCCCAGTATTTTTGTAATATCGCACCGGTCAACTGAAAGTCAACGGGGGTGCCCGAGGCTCACCGATTGCCGTTCCTCTGGTCTCGGACAAGCTCACCCATCGAATTACTGTGGGCCCCACGGGTACTGAAGACCTTCAATTTTGACTCCCGAGGAGGATGAATTTTGAACGACAACGAAGGGATAAAGGAATTATTCACGCAATAATTCACAGGTGCGATCATACCAGCACTAATGCACCGGATCCCATCAGAACTCCGAAGTTAAGCGTGCTTGGGCGAGTAGTACTGGGATGGGTGACCTCCTGGGAAGTCCTCGTGTTGCACCTCTTTTTGATCTTTTTCTTTTTTTTTCCCAGTATTTTTTGTAATATCGCACCGGTCAACTGAAAGTCAACGGGGGTGCCCGAGGCTCACCGATTGCCGTTCCTCTGGTCTCGGACAAGCTCACCCATCGAATTACTGTGGGCCCCACGGTACTGAAGACCTTCAATTTTGACTCCCGAGGAGGATGAATTTTGAACGACAACGAAGGGATAAAGGAATTATTCACGCAATAATTCACAGGTGCGATCATACCAGCACTAATGCACCGGATCCCATCAGAACTCCGAAGTTAAGCGTGCTTGGGCGAGAGTAGTACTGGGATGGGTGACCTCCTGGGAAGTCCTCGTGTTGCACCTCTTTTTTGATCTTTTTCTTTTTTTTTCCCAGTTTTTGTAATATCGCACCGGTCAACTGAAAGTCAACGGGGGTGCCCGAGGCTCACCGATTGCCGTTCCTCTGGTCTCGGACAAGCTCACCCATCGAATTACTGTGGGCCCCACGGGTACTGAAGACCTTCAATTTTGACTCCCGAGGAGGATGAATTTTGAACGACAACGAAGGGATAAAGGAATTATTCACGCAATAATTCACAGGTGCGATCATACCAGCACTAATGCACCGGATCCCATCAGAACTCCGAAGTTAAGCGTGCTTGGGCGAGAGTAGTACTGGGATGGTGACCTCCTGGGAAGTCCTCGTGTTGCACCTTTTTTTCTTTTTCTTTTTTTTTCCCAGTATTTTTTGTAATATCGCACCGGTCAACTGAAAGTCAACGGGGGTGCCCGAGGCTCACCGATTGCCGTTCCTCTGGTCTCGGACAAGCTCACCCATCGAATTACTGTGGGCCCCACGGGTACTGAAGACCTTCAATTTTGACTCCCGAGGAGGATGAATTTTGAACGACAACGAAGGGATAAAGGAATTATTCACGCAATAATTCACAGGTGCGATCATACCAGCACTAATGCACCGGATCCCATCAGAACTCCGAAGTTAAGCGTGCTTGGGCGAGAGTAGTACTGGGATGGGTGACCTCCTGGGAAGTCCTCGTGTTGCACCTCTTTTTGATCTTTTTCTTTTTTTTTTCCCAGTATTTTTTGTAATATCGCACCGGTCAACTGAAAGTCAACGGGGGTGCCCGAGGCTCACCGATTGCCGTTCCTCTGGTCTCGGACAAGCTCACCCATCGAATTACTGTGGGCCCCACGGGTACTGAAGACCTTCAATTTTGACTCCCGAGGAGGATGAATTTTGAACGACAACGAAGGGATAAAGGAATTATTCACGCAATAATTCACAGGTGCGATCATACCAGCACTAATGCACCGGATCCCATCAGAACTCCGAAGTTAAGCGTGCTTGGGCGAGAGTAGTACTGGGATGGGTGACCTCCTGGGAAGTCCTCGTGTTGCACCTCTTTTTTGATCTTTTTCTTTTTTTTTTCCAGTTTTTTGTAATATCGCACCGGTCAACTGAAAGTCAACGGGGGTGCCCGAGGCTCACCGATTGCCGTTCCTCTGGTCTCGGACAAGCTCACCCATCGAATTACTGTGGGCCCCACGGGTACTGAAGACCTTCAATTTTGACTCCCGAGGAGGATGAATTTTGAACGACAACGAAGGGATAAAGGAATTATTCACGCAATAATTCACAGGTGCGATCATACCAGCACTAATGCACCGGATCCCTCCGAAGTTAAGCGTGCTTGGGCGAGAGTAGTACTGGGATGGGTGACCTCCTGGGAAGTCCTCGTGTTGCACCTCTTTTTTGATCTTTTCTTTTTTTTTTCCCAGTATTTTTTGTAATATCGCACCGGTCAACTGAAAGTCAACGGGGGTGCCCGAGGCTCACCGATTGCCGTTCCTCTGGTCTCGGACAAGCTCACCCATCGAATTACTGTGGGCCCCACGGGTACTGAAGACCTTCAATTTTGACTCCCGAGGAGGATGAATTTTGAACGACAACGAAGGGATAAAGGAATTATTCACGCAATAATTCACAGGTGCGATCATACCAGCACTAATGCACCGGATCCCATCAGAACTCCGAAGTTAAGCGTGCTTGGGCGAGAGTAGTACTGGGATGGGTGACCTCCTGGGAAGTCCTCGTGTTGCACCTCTTTTTTGATCTTTTTCTTTTTTTTTTTCCCAGTATTTTTTGTAATATCGCACCGGTCAACTGAAAGTCAACGGGGGTGCCCGAGGCTCACCGATTGCCGTTCCTCTGGTCTCGGACAAGCTCACCCATCGAATTACTGTGGGCCCCGGGTACTGAAGACCTTCAATTTTGACTCCCGAGGAGGATGAATTTTGAACGACAACGAAGGGATAAAGGAATTATTCACGCAATAATTCACAGGTGCGATCATACCAGCACTAATGCACCGGATCCCATCAGAACTCCGAAGTTAAGCGTGCTTGGGCGAGAGTAGTACTGGGATGGGTGACCTCCTGGGAAGTCCTCGTGTTGCACCTCTTTTTTGATCTTTTTCTTTTTTTTTCCCAGTATTTTTTGTAATATCGCACCGGTCAACTGAAAGTCAACGGGGGTGCCCGAGGCTCACCGATTGCCGTTCCTCTGGTCTCGGACAAGCTCACCCATCGAATTACTGTGGGCCCCACGGGTACTGAAGACCTTCAATTTTGACTCCCGAGGAGGATGAATTTTGAACGACAACGAAGGGATAAAGGAATTATTCACGCAATAATTCACAGGTGCGATCATACCAGCACTAATGCACCGGATCCCATCAGAACTCCGAAGTTAAGCGTGCTTGGGCGAGAGTAGTACTGGGATGGGTGACCTCCTGGGAAGTCCTCGTGTTGCACCTCTTTTTTGATCTTTTTCTTTTTTTTTCCCAGTATTTTTTGTAATATCGCACCGGTCAACTGAAAGTCAACGGGGGTGCCCGAGGCTCACCGATTGCCGTTCCTCTGGTCTCGGACAAGCTCACCATCGAATTACTGTGGGCCCCACGGTACTGAAGACCTTCAATTTTGACTCCCGAGGAGGATGAATTTTGAACGACAACGAAGGGATAAAGGAATTATTCACGCAATAATTCACAGGTGCGATCATACCAGCACTAATGCACCGGATCCCATCAGAACTCCGAAGTTAAGCGTGCTTGGGCGAGAGTAGTACTGGGATGGGACCTCCTGGGAAGTCCTCGTGTTGCACCTCTTTTTTGATCTTTTTCTTTTTTTTTCCAGTATTTTTTGTAATATCGCCGGTCAACTGAAAGTCAACGGGGGTGCCCGAGGCTCACCGATTGCCGTTCCTCTGGTCTCGGACAAGCTCACCCATCGAATTACTGTGGGCCCCACGGTACTGAAGACCTTCAATTTTGACTCCCGAGGAGGATGAATTTTGAACGACAACGAAGGGATAAAGGAATTATTATTCACAGGTGCGATCATACCAGCACTAATGCACCGGATCCCATCAGAACTCCGAAGTTAAGCGTGCTTGGGCGAGAGTAGTACTGGGATGGGTGACCTCCTGGGAAGTCCTCGTGTTGCACCTCTTTTTTGATCTTTTTCTTTTTTTTTTCCCAGTATTTTTTTGTAATATCGCACCGGTCAACTGAAAGTCAACGGGGGTGCCCGAGGCTCACCGATTGCCGTTCCTCTGGTCTCGGACAAGCTCACCCATCGAATTACTGTGGGCCCCACGGGTACTGAAGACCTTCAATTTTGACTCCCGAGGAGGATGAATTTTGAACGACAACGAAGGGATAAAGGAATTATTCACGCAATAATTCACAGGTGCGATCATACCAGCACTAATGCACCGGATCCCATCAGAACTCCGAAGTTAAGCGTGCTTGGGCGAGAGTAGTACTGGGATGGGTGACCTCCTGGGAAGTCCTCGTGTTGCACCTCTTTTTGATCTTTTCTTTTTTTTTTTCCAGTATTTTTTGTAATATCGCACCGGTCAACTGAAAGTCAACGGGGTGCCCGAGGCTCACCGATTGCCGTTCCTCTGGTCTCGGACAAGCTCACCCATCGAATTACTGTGGGCCCCACGGGTACTGAAGACCTTCAATTTTGACTCCCGAGGAGGATGAATTTTGAACGACAACGAAGGGATAAAGGAATTATTCACGCATAATTCAGGTGCGATCATACCAGCACTAATGCACCGGATCCCATCAGAACTCCGAAGTTAAGCGTGCTTGGGCGAGAGTAGTACTGGGATGGGTGACCTCCTGGGAAGTCCTCGTGTTGCACCTCTTTTTGATCTTTTTCTTTTTTTTTCCCAGTATTTTTTGTAATATCGCACCGGTCAACTGAAAGTCAACGGGGTGCCCGAGGCTCACCGATTGCCGTTCCTCTGGTCTCGGACAAGCTCACCATCGAATTACTGTGGGCCCCACGGGTACTGAGACCTTCAATTTTGACTCCCGAGGAGGATGAATTTGAACGACAACGAAGGGATAAAGGAATTATTCACGCAATAATTCACAGGTGCGATCATACCAGCACTAATGCACCGGATCCCATCAGAACTCCGAAGTTAAGCGTGCTTGGGCGAGAGTAGTACTGGGATGGGTGACCTCCTGGAAGTCCTCGTGTTGCACTCTTTTTGATCTTTTTTTTTTTTTTTCCAGTA
>CM024264.1:14781207-14813494 GCA_013621005.1 Aeschynomene evenia | reverse complement strand
GGACTCATTTCTGCAATAGGAGTATGGACGCTTTGTTCCGTAAATACGGGGTTGTTCATAGGGCTTCAACACCCTACCATCCCCAAACCAACGGACAAGCGGAAGTCTCCAACCAGGAGATCAAGCGGATTTTGGAGAAGGTAGTGCATCCCAATCGGAAGGATTGGAGTTTGAGATTGGACGATGCACTATGGGCTTATCGCACAGCATACAAGACTCCCATTGGAATGAGCCCGTTCCGGTTGGTTTTCGGGAAAGCATGCCACCTACCGGTTGAGATGGAGCATAGAGCCTACTGGGCTATCAAGAAATGCAACATGGATCTCCAAAAAGCCGGAGAAGAAAGGAAACTTCAACTCCTTGAGTTAGAGGAATTGCGCATGGAAGCCTATGAGAGTTCAAGGCTCTACAAGGAAAAGACTAAGGCTTTCCATGACCGCATATTTTGAGGAAAGAACTCAAGGAAGGCCAAGAGGTGCTACTCTATAATTCCCGACTGAATGGATGGCCGGGAAGCTGAGGTCTAAGTGGGACGAACCGTTCTTGGTGAAGAAAGTGCACCCGTATGGAGCGGTGGAAGTCTTGTGCCCAAGAACAAACTCTTATTCAAGGTCAATGGGCACCGACTAAAGATCTTCCACCGAGAGGAAGTGGAGACCGCTAAGGAAATGGAAGTCCTCCTTTTGGAAGGAGTTGAGCCCCCCTGAGGGGCCAAAACGTCCAACTTAAGGACGTTAAACAAAAGTGCTTGGTGGGAGACAACCCACCGGTAAGTTTTCTTTTTCTAGCACTTATATTTGCATTTCCATAGGTTAGGAATCACATTTTGGTAGTTTAGGGTCATATTTTGGTAGTTTAGAGTCATTGGGGCTTCAAAATTGAGAATTTTGCACTAATTTGTTGCACTATGCAGTACTGGTCGCTAGCGACCAGCAGCCCCGTCGCCCAACGACCTCATTTTCGTCGCACGCGCTTCATTCTACACTGCCAAAATTTAATTTTCACACTCGTCGCTAGCGACCAGAAGGCCCGTCGCCAGCGACCACCCTCGTCGCGTGCGATGGAACGCGTCGCGCGCGACCAAAAAAAAATTTAATTAATTAACAATTCAAAAATTTTCAAATTTCCAAAACTGTGCGTTTTGGCATTAGCACATATTTTCCCTTACACTTAACATTTCTTTTTCTCACCACACTCTCACACACATTACACAACCCCAACCCTATCCCTACCAACCCTAACCCTAATGGCGCCGCCTCCGCCTACCCACGCCACCACGGCTCCGGCGTCGCTCCGACCACCACCTCTCCTTCCCTCTCACTCACCCGCGCCACCACTCTCTCTCTCTCGCGACTCGCGTCGCGGTGACCACGCCTTGCTCCACCTCTTGCGGCTCTGTTCCGCACTGCTCCGGCTAGGAACGAGGCCGCCGCCGCGTGCTGAGCCGCCACACGAGGCCGCTGCTGCAGCAGCTTCTCTCTGCTGCTACTTGCTGCAGTTCTGTTCTGTCTCCGTTCTGCTACGTGCTCCTCCGCCGCGCGCCGCCACTGCTCCGGCCGCCGCGGTTTATCCTCCTCCTCCCTCATCCATTTTCTCATCACCACCCGTATGTGTTTATGCTGTTATTATTTTCTAATTCATTTTGTTAAATTGTTTCAATTATTGCATCATTAGAATTGCTCATTGTTGAGATTATTGTTGGCTGATATTGGTAATTCTCCTGATGTTATTGTGCATTTAGCTATTAGGACGTGGTCATGTTACTAATTTCAATTTTTCAAGAAAATTGTGCTCTAATAGTTTAGGTTCATGCATATAGTGTTCATTGTATTTTATTTTAATTAAGACTATGCATTTAGTTATGTTAATATTAGTTGTTTAAAATCATCGTGAAAATCATTGTGGAGCATATTGTGTTCATAGTGTTCATTGCATTTAGGCGTCATTGTGTTCATTGCATTTAGGATTGTTGCATTTAGCGATGTTTCGTTTCATTTTGTGTGTCAGTCCGTGTGTGGTGGACAATTCGTCTCTTCTCTCTAACGCTAATGTGTGTGCTTCCCTTTTTGGTATGTGGCTTTTACTCTATTTTGCAGATGGCTCCAAAACAATCAAAAGGGAAAAGACCAGTCACGGCACCCTACTCCGAAGAGGAATTAGCTGCGGAGTCAGACGACCCATTCCGATTCACCTGCTTAGAGGCTGAATGGGTTCATCGGGAGCAAATGGAAGACAGAGCGGTGATTGCGGAGGCGGTCCTGAATTACCGCAATTCGCCGAAGCATGTTCTCGATGGAGTGTTGGCCGCAATCGAAAGCCGCCAATGGGGATTCGTATTTGAGAAACAAGTTTCCCCCAATGCCTCACTCGTCCGAGAATTCTACGCCAACATGCTCTTGGACGAGCAACCGCACGTCCATGTAAGAGGGAAGCAAGTCCCGGTATCTCCTTGAGCAATTGCTACATTCCTCCGAGTACCTTTTGCTGGCAGGGACGACTACCAGAGACTCTCTGAGCGCCCGACTCCCGCATTCTTGGATGAGGTCAAGGATGCCATTACATATCCGGGAGCGGAATGGGTCTTGTCCAAGGAGAATCCGCCAGCAAGATTGCGCATAGCCTCCTCCATGTTGACTATAGAGGCCCGCGCTTGGTTCCGGTTGGTCTGTTCATTCCTTCTGCCGACTGGCCATGATAGGATGCGAAATTCTGAGCATCCTCTGCCTTTAAGTGTGTTAATTGTAGTTGTTTGCATTGTTTTTGTATATTTTGCATTTTTTGTGCTTGATGTGGAATTATGTTACTTTTTGAGGTTTTAAGTAAACTTTAGCCTTGTTATCTTTTGATGCACGTTTGGGTAGTGCTTTGGTATTTCAGGGACCTAGGTTGGAGCTACTTTGAGTCTCGGTAGCATCAGAACCAGCGGGAGCGTTGGAGCGAGCGAAACGGGGAACCGGAGAATTTTGCAGTAAATTGTGTTTTTACTGATACTGGTCGCTAGCGACCAGCATTATGCTTGCTTGGTCGCTAGCGACCAAGACGTGACAGCTCCCCAATTTTTGGTGTTTTTGCTATTTAGTCCCTACTCTCCTTTTTGTAAAAAGGCCCCTTTATCTGATTGGGCTGACACACTTCAGAGGATTCCTAGTTCATTTCTAAATTAGGCTAGGGTTTTTAGAGAGAGAAGCTCCAACTTCTCTCTAGGTTTTTTTCCATTTTTGTCTTGCACACTATTACACTATTTCTACTCTTCTCCAAGTTTAAATACAATTTTCATTTTCATTTTCCAGCATGATTATGGTTCTCATTTCTTTATTTCATTTGTTATCTTTGATTATGTGTGAGTAGTTTTTCTCATTCTTGGTGTTGGGTGATTGCCAAAATTATGTTTTCTCTTGAAATCCACTATTAATTTATTTTCTTGCTTCTCATTCTCTTGGGCTTTTAAATGTTATTAAGTTAGCTTGTGTGGATTCATGCTTGCTGATTTTTATCTTGCCATGAATGTACATTAATTTCTGATTAAGGGATTAAAGTGCATTTAGGGGTTTATGGTCTATGTGTTTGATCAATGCATTGGCTCAATCATTGAGAGAGTGTGAATAATTCTTGATTGAGAATTAGGTTTGCATGTGCTTGGGGTGATTAGATTATTTTGGTTTTGATCAAAGTCAATTTGGTTTAGTAAATCTTGAGCATGTGTAAATTGCATTCTAAGTGTTTGAAAAAATGCCTATGTGGGTTTAGGATAGGGAAAACGTGATTTTGTGCATAAACTCAACACCAAGACTCTTTTTGCATTATTAATACTTCTTGATTTCATTGCTTGCATTACCTCTTACACAATCCCAACATTAAATATACTATCATACCTTAATCAACGATTTAAGTCCTCTTTGGGAAACGACTTGGGTTGACTAGCTATACTACTATAGCTAATTAATTCAATACTTTTTGGGAACTTGTCTTAAACTCTAAGTTGGTTGTAGTTAAAAGAATCAACGACGCTTTTAGCTACACATCAGGCCACTTCTCGGATGTACCGATCAACCAGATGATTCTGGTCTACTGCTTGCTTAAGGGGAAATCGGTCTGTGTGGGGACTCTGATACGCAACACGATGAATGAGATCCGCCGCAAGGCTAGGAAGGATGCTCTACCATTCGCATGCCTCATCACCTAGGGCATGCCGGGCTACATATGTGGAGGAGCTACCCACTGATGACTTGGCGGTGCGGATGGACAAGGTGGAAGTCGCCGCTTTGGTCAAGGCGGATGTCCGCCTCAACCCTAATCTCGACCCTCACTCTCGCCCTACTCAGAAAAGGGCAAGGAAGACTGCTGAGCCGATTGATGCCCCCGACATTGGAGGTAGCTCCCACGTCCCATCACCGCCACCCTCATCGCCTCCGGCGGTATCCGGGGAGATCCTTCAGGCGATTGAGGACATGGGCACACGGTTGAGAGAGGAGGGAGCAGCTTTTCACGCCGCCCTCAAAAAGGAACTCAAGGCCCATGTCACTCAGACAGTGGCAAATTCGGAAAAGAGAATCATGAGCAAGCTAACTCAGATCTTCTCGTGCTTGGGAGGCGGGAAAAAGGCAGCCACGAAGGGGAAGGAGAAGAAGCCGATTGAGGATTCGGATGAGGAGGACTCCGATTGAACCACCACCACACCACTGTTTGTATTTCATTTCATTTTCTTCTATCTTTGTGTTTTGTGTTGTTTATGTTGTGTTCTTTGCATTTTGTTCTGTGTTTAGTTTGTGTAAGCATGCTTGATGTTTTATTTGGTTTCCTTACGTTTATTCTGTGGATTTGGTTAATAGTTAGTGAATTGCTTGATTGAAACACAAAGAGAATACATACCATGAGTTTTCTGTTGATTTTGGTGAATGATTGTTTGACTTAAAACGAGTTTGTGGCATACCCTTGTGAGCTTTTGAGCTTTAATTGGTGGCCCCATTACATGTCACCTATTCTTTCTTGTGTGTACTTCTCATTTGTGCTTGCTAGAACTTGCTTGAATTCTTGTCTGAAACATTGGATTGGTGCATGCATCTCTGGACATGATTGAGGCATTGTTTTTGTTTTAGCTACTAACCCATATAGCCACCCTTGTACATCACTCCCTTGCTAGCCACTTTGAGCCTTTTATCCCGTTTCTTTGTTATCACCCGAACATCATAGCCTAATAAAGTGTAAAACAATTTCACATCCTTAACTTAGGCTTAGGAGAGCAATTTCATTTGTTCTTTGTGGTGCTTTACTTTGGGATTAGGATTTTGGTTTAAGTGTGGGGGAAGCATGTGGACACGCTGCGGTTTAAGTGTGGGGGGGGGGGGGGGGTATGAGCTATAGTTATCTTTGGGTTTATCTTTGTTTTTATTTCAAAAATAATCATGCAAATGTCTTTGTTTTGAAAATATATATAAAAAAAAATTAAATGCATAAGTAAATAAATAAATAAATAAATAAAAATAAAAATAAAAAGAAAAAAAATAAAGTTAAATGTCCTTTGGTTTTTTATATACCTTGGGGCTGTTTATATTGGTGTTCTGTTTTCCTTTGAGTCTTTCATTCATTAATAAAGGGGGGGTCATTTGGGAAATTGGATTATCTTGCACTAGGTTCGGGTTATGGGGTTTGCTTTGGGGTTGGGTAGAGTTAGTTGCTCTCCGGCACCTAAGTTTTAGCTCTGCTAGCTTTGAATTTCCTCTTGATCCTTGATGCATGCGATCTTTCTTGTGGAGGAATGAGAATTCTTGCAAGCCTATGGTCATGCATGTCTGCCAGTGGTGAATGTGAAGTAACATAGCCCATACACGTTGGTGAGTTGTGTGATGATACACCTACCTTTGAGTGGCCACTTGCTTGATTTTTGTTAAATGTTTAGTTCACCTTATGCATGTTGGAAAATGGATTCTCTAGCTTTCTCTCTTGCAATTCATGAACTTGAAACCAAACCTTGTGTTATCCGTTGGAAATTGGTTGCCTTTTGATTCATCAAGCATGTTTGTTGTAAGATAGATTCTTGTGTTGCTTAGCTTTAGGATGTATTGCATGAGGACATGCAAGTCGTTAAGTGTGGGGGTATTTGATAGGATGCGAAATTCTGAGCATTCTCTGCCCTTATATGTACATCTTGCATTCCTTAAGTGTGTTAACTGTATTTGTTTGCATCATTGTTGCATATTTTGTATTTTGGTGGTTGATTTGGAATTCCATTACTTTTTGAGGTTTTAAGTAGACTTTAGCCTTGTTATCTTTTGATGCACGTTTGGGTAGTGCTTTGGTATTTCAGGGACCTAGGCTGGAGCAGCGGGAGCGTTGAGCGAGCGAAACGGGGAACCGGAGAATTTTGCAGCAATTGAGCCTTTTCTGATACTGGTCGCTAGCGACCAGCATTATGCTTGCTTGGTCGCTATCAGGGCGTGACAGCAAGTTATAATTTTTCTGTTTTTGCTATTTAGTCCCTACTCCCCTTTTTGTAAAAAGGCCCCCTTTATCTGATTGGGCTGACACACTTCAGAACATTGCTAGTTCATTTCTAAATTAGGCTAGGGTTTCTAGAGAGAGAAGCTCCAACTTCTCTCTAAGTTTTTCCATTTTTGTCTTGCACACTATTACACTATTCTACTCTTCTTCAAGTTTAATTCTAATTTCATTTTCATTTTCCAGCATGATTGTGGTTCCCATTTCTTTACTTCATTTGCTATCTTTGATTATTTGTGAGTAGTTTTCTCATTCTTGGTGTTGGGTGATTGCCAAAGTTATGTTTTCTCTTGAAACCCACTATTAATTTGTTTTCTTGCTTCTCATTCTCTTGGGCTTTTAAATGCTATTAAAGTTTGCTTGTGTAGATTCATACTTGCTTATTTTGATTATGCCTTGAATGCATTTTGGTTTCTTGATTAAGGGATTAAATTGTGTTTAGGAGTTTATGGGTTTATGTGTTGATCAATGCATTGGCTCAATCATTTAGAGAGTGGGAATAATTCTTGATAAAAGATTAGGTTTGCATGTGCTTGGGGAGATTAGATTATTTTGGTTTTGATCAAAGTCAATTTGGTTTAGTAATTCTTGAGCATGTGTAAATTGCATTTTAAGTGTTTGATAAAATGCCTATGTGGGTTTAGGATAGGGAAAACGTGATTTTGTGCATAACTCAACACCAAGCCTCTTTTTGCATTATCAATACTTTTTGCTTTCATTACCTGCATTACCTCTTACACAATCCCAACATTACATATACTATACATATTAGATCAATGAGATAAGCCTCCTTGAGAGACGACTTGGGTTGACTAGCTATACTACTATAGTTATTCAATTCAATCCCTTTGTCTTGGGAAAACTCTTTTTGTTCTTTAAATTCTAAATTGATTGTAGTTAAAAGAAATAACGACGCTTTTAGCTACATCACTCCACTATACAAATCCATAAACTGAAAACATAAATGCCGGCTATCATATGTCCGGACTCAGAGTAAACACAAATAAATAAATGCTAACGTCTGAAGTAAATATAATCCATAACGTAAAAACAGAAACTGATAAGTCTAGAATGAATAAATAAACTGCAAGGAACTAAAGCTGCGCGGGCTCCTCATCCGCTCCTGTGTCCTGTAGAACCTCATCATCTAACATGGGGAAAAACGAGGGGTGAGTACTGGGAAGTAACTCAGTAGGGGAGCCGCTCCGAGTTTATTAATAAAATCGGTGTAGCATGAATGTATGCAATTTCAGTTATAAGTTCTAAAATCATCTTTCCCGGAACGACTTACCTAAGTGCCTCTTGTTCATTTTACATCATACATACATCATTCATAAATATGCCTTTCGTGTGTGTGCTCTACATGCCATCTAATCATACAGGGAAACTAAATCAATTATCATGCTATGTTCTCTGACACTTTACTGAACTGTAACTCATCATCACTTTATCACTTATTATGTCTTATGGCATGTCCACCCTCCTGTAACCTCCGCTGCACCGACCCCTAGGCATGAGCTCATCCTAAACTAATGGGGAGAGGGGGATATTCACCGACTGCAAGTGAAGGACCTGTAGCGCCAAGGATGCCAACCCCCTCCTACAACCTCTCAATCACAAGCCGAAGGCTACTCTGTAATCTCTGCGCCACCCAATGACGTCTTTATTAACCACGTGCCACCCGGTGACGTCTTAACATCATACATGCGCCACCCAGTGACGTCTCAGACATAACACATAACACATACACTCATCACATAATTCACATAAACATACATTATCATCATTTAACTCATGTAAACATAACATATCCACACATCATCATCCAAACAGCATATAATCTTGCATATAATCCATAATTAACTCATTTATATCATCCATACTAGTTGTAGAACGCATTAGGGTACATAAAGGGTCAAAACAGTTCATTTTCGCAAAAACAACGCAGTCGTAATCGATTACACGGGCTGGTAATCAATTACTGTAATCGATTACACGAAGTGGTAATCGATTACGCAGCTCTGTAATCGATTAACAGAGAGCAGCGTTTTCTCGCGATTGGAAATTCAGACATCGTAATCGATTACGAACCCGTGTAATCGATTACGACGTCGTGAAACACGACTTGGGAGTTCCAAAAACACGATTTTCAATAGCCAATGGCCAAAATATTAACCCAACATCGTCCCAATCGATAGAAAACATAGTCATACCATTAACAATCATAAAAATACTTTTAAAACGCTTCTCAATTCATAAAACCCCTTTCTTTCTCAAAGCCAATTTCATAAATCAACCCTTTCATGAACCCTAATGGGAAAAACAACGTACAACATTCAATACTCCATTAATTTATCAATAATCATGCAAATACATAACGTTTAGAATGCCTAACCCCTACCTCTTTGAAGACAATCCTTGTTTTTAGACGGAATCCTAGTTTCACGAACGGCCCGACTCCAACGATGACCCTTTTCGGAGAAAAGCAACCGGTAGAAACGTCCGGCTTGGTGAGAGGATCAATAATATGTAATTATTTTTGGGATTGAGCGAGTATTTGTGGGTTTTTTCTTGACGTGGAATGACTATGGCTATGAGGGTTCTTGAGAGAGAAACAATGGAGGCTCTGGGATGAAGAGGGAGAGTGTTTCTGACCAAATGAGCTGGAAAAATAGGGTTTATCTTTTTATATGCTGAGCTATTAGGTTTTAAGAGTCATCGTGGGGCCCACCCGTCACTTAAAACATCCGAAAACTCATTCTGCGCGTTGTGTAATCGATTACATCGAACTTGTAATCGATTACAGGCCTTCGAAAAATCCCAATACTGAAACTTGACCTGCTGTAATCGATTACCAAGGAGCTGTAATCGATTACTGGGCGTGAAAAATGCCCCAAAACACTTCTAGAGTGTCCCAACTCACATACTAACATTCATATACCCATAATGACTTAATGTAACATCAAAGCACACATAAATACACATAAATACTCATAAAAACACATAGCATAGATACTTTAAGCCAGGGGAAACATGTTCACTCAAACCCAATTAAGTTCCAATTAAAGTCCATTACCCTTAATTTCCTTTAATTAGGACCTAATAAAGATCGGGGTGTTACAGATGTCATTAAAACTTGTGCACCCTTTCTGAACATTGACCAAAATACGCATGTAAAATAATTCTCCTGTACCAGATGGTATAAAATTCAATCTACCAATTGAAGTACCACATTTTCTAGGATGCCAAGTTCGTGACTACCATCATACACAAAATTTGATGGGAATTGACCATATGTTAACATCCGGCTTTCAGGGTAGATAACATTTGCATTCATCCAAGCTGTAAACATTGTGTCTCTTTGACGGTTTCGAGACACAACATCATTTAAATTATCAATTTCTATAAAAGACACATTGATAACGCGGTTTTTACCAACATTTTATACCCTTAATTTGGATGATTGTATGCAATTCTTAGCTCTATTTTGACCTTTTATTGTATTTAATTCAACTTGAGATTAATCTGAGCTTAATAGAAATAAAGGCTAAAATAACAAGTTTTATGATGTTTTTTACAATTCAAGGATGACCTTTGCACTTGATCTTGGATATTTCGTATTTTTAGTGCAGGTCACAAGTATTACTGGAGCTGTAGACATCAGGAACTGAGCAAGAAGCGGAGCAGTGGATTTCGAAGCAAACATCGAGCGCTCCAGCGCCTGTAGCGCGCCCCAGCGCCTGTAGCGGGCCCCAGCGCGCGTGGCTTATTTAAACCATTCACGTGCACAATGCTGGCGCTCCAACGCCCGTAGCGCGCCCCAGCGCCGCGCCGCAACTCTGTCACAGCAGAAACCCTAATCTGCACGAGTTGGAGGCCCAATTAGCTAGGGTTTGGAGGCTGCTCACTCTATTTAAAGAAGGCTAATGCATCAGAAACATATCATCTCTACTATCACTTCATCACTTCTTCAACCACTTATTTTCTTTTCCTAGTTAGAGTTATTTGTTTTCCCATTAGGATTTGCATCTTTCCTAGTTTAGCTCTAGCTCCATCTTTTACATTTTGAACGTTATTCGGCCAACCCTATTGGGTTTTGTAAGTTACTCTTCTACTATTAATCCAGTTATTCGTTTTTCTATCTTGCCAACTTGCATTTAATTTCTTTTTAATTCTTGCCTTTTAATTCATTGCCATGAGCAGCTAATTTTCTTGGTGGTCTATGAGGGTGTGAACATCATTGGGGTACCTTGAGGCTTTGTTCTTAACCTTGCATAAGTTTTCATTATCAAACCCTTAACATATAATTTGAGATCTTAAATTGTGTGTTTAACCCTTTGTCTTGGCTTACTCGATTGAGTTGGCTAATTCTTGGGCATATGTTTATGTGTTAGTTGATTAATTGATGCATGACATATTAGGAATTCGTAATGAGTAATTAATTGGCTGATTAGTCTCTTTAATTAGATTAATGTGATTGACTTTAATAATTGTTGAGAGTGGAACTAAATGTGAGATCTCACTAATTAATCTCATTCTAGGCAATTAATCATTAGAATCACAACAAAGGAGTTAGATCTAACTCCGGCGTAATTAATCAACTCATGCATTCTTTTGTAGCCAATGATTGACACCCTAATGCATGTTCCACCCCCATAAACCGCTGCTTTTATTATTTTATTTTCTTTCCAATTTAATTAACTTGCACACAAAACCCCCAAAATTGTGACAAACCCATCATACAACTAGTCTTGTGCATTACTCTCTTAGCCATTCCTTGTGAGAGACGACTCTGGTTTCCACTAAACTATATTAGGGGAACTTGGTTTAAAAATAATCAAATTTATGAGTGTTACGACGCACCCATCAAATTTTTGGCGCCGTTGCCGGGGAATGGCGATGAAAGTAATCTCTAGTTGTGTGATTTGTGAATATTGTACATAATCGTTTTTCTTTGTTTCTTTGAAAAATAAAAAACAACAAAAAGATTTTTTTTTTGCATTGGATTACATTTAACATTTGCATCTACAGAACTTGTTGTTCGCAGAACAGCAAAGTTCTAAGCCGATACGAGCGCCTAGTGAGCGCTCCAACACCTTGTCAGAGAGCGCCCTAGCGCCCTTGGACCGCCCGAGAGGCCGTTCGTCGTCCTGCAGCATGTTTTTATGTTTTCTTCTCCTATTTTTCTTCTTTTTCTAGACTAACATGAACACTAACCCCAATTTTAGTCTCCAAGATTTTAGTTTCCATGGTTTTGCAGGTTATCAACCAAGTAGTGAGATGCAAGCACCACCATTACCCTCAAACCTTCACCAAACACCATACCTTCAACCATACTATGAACCATACTCATCCTTTGACCCTTACTACCAGCCATATAATGACCCACCACCATCCTCCTACATTGAACCGTTTCCATACACATACCATGAGCCTAATCCTTACCCATACCCAACCGAATACCTTGATCAACCAACCATTGAACCATTCTACCAACCACAACCTTCTCTGCCTCTTGCACCGTCTACTCCTTGCAATGATACTGAAAGCTCCATGATGAGACAAATCTTTGAAGTGCTCATGACAAACCGGCAAGCACTTTTGCGCATGGAAGAGGACCTCCAACAATTGAGAACTCAGGCCATCTCATCACCACCACCACCTTCTCCATTACCACCTTCTCTACCACCACCAGCTTCACCTCCACATTCACCATCACAAAAGGAACCGGAGTTCCCTATTGTTGAAGATAATTATGCTTTAGAGCAATTGGATTGGGAAACATTGAAGGCCATGGTAGAAGAATTATCTGGGGAAGTCGAGGAAGACTCCGATGTGGAGATAGTCTATGAGGAGCCTCCACCTTTACTCAGTACCGTGCTAGACACCGTGTGTGCGGAGGAAAGTTCTTTGAGTGTTGGAGTCGCTGCAGAGATTCCTTCACTAGGAGAAATTGACGAGGCATGCAAGGAAGAAGTCATGGATTCTACTCCTTCATCCCCTGTTGTTTCTAGGCAACCATTGGGACCCTTCCCATTTGTTTTTGGGCCTCATGAGTATGCCTGTTTCGAGACTGATGCTCAACTCCTTACCCTTTGTGGGGTGTCGGTATCCTCTCGAGCTCAAATTTCTTGGAAGCTAACTAATTTAAATTATGTTTTCTCTAACCCATCTTGTGAGGACTTTCATCCCTCCTCACTTGATTTTGTTGGTTTTAGGGATGCTTTTTGCAGGAGCGGGTGTTGTGCTTCAAGGGACAAATTAAGGATCAAAACACTTGGGTCCCAAAATAAGAAAGGGGTCATTCTCTTTGGAGTGGTTCACTTCTCATGGGATCCCGGTGGAGATATGGAACGCACACCACGGTGGAAGGTCCTAGATCAATTCAAGCATAAGCCGCCCTGAGAAGGGACTGACCAAACGTCCAACTTAGGGACGTTAAAGCAAAGTGCTTGGGGGAGACAACCCACCACAATTTTATTTTCTCTTTCCAGCTATTTCTTCAATTATTTCATTTAGTTAGTTTTTCATATATTAGTGTTTATTTTTCGTTCAATTAGTTAATCAAATGACAAGAAATTACAGCACAACAACTGTCATGGATTCTGCAGCAGGCTCGCGCTCTAGCGCTCAGAACACGCTCTGGCGCCCTTGTCGAAACAACATCAACGCCCTAGCGGCCCTAGACAGCCCCTCTTATGCAAGTCCTTTTTCTATACCCTTTTTCCTCTATTCTTTTAATTGTTGACACTGGGGACAGTGTCTCATTCAAGTGTGGGGAAGGTGTAGAAATTTTGGCTGTTGTGAATTTTTTCATGCTTAAAAAAAAATTATTTTTCTTTTTCTTTTGTTTTTATGTGTTTTTAGGTAGATGATTAGTTAGTTTTCTTTATAGCACCTTTTGGTCTGAAACTACTCTGCCCTTAAATTTAACTCTGGAATGTTGGCATGATAACATAATATGAGTTTGAATTGTTTGTGTTCTCTCTGTTGGTTGGTTGGATTACCTGTGAGATTTGAGCTTTAAATGTGATTACATGTATCAACTAATCACTTTCTTTCTGTGAGCACACACACAATTGTATTTGTTATTCCTGAATTTGCTTGGTTCTTGTTTTGCATTTTATACATGTTGCATGTGATTGAGGCATAAATTTGTTTTTACATTTAAAAGCCACTTAGCCAAATAGCCAACCCATACACAATTTCCATTTGTTTGTAGCCAATTTGAGCCTTTATCCCTTTTTTGTTACTAAGCTCATTACAAGCCAAAGACAGAAAAACAATGAAAAATCCCCTCTGAGAAACTAGGAGGACATGGTTTGATTATTGGGCAAAGGTCTTAAGTGTGGGGAAATTGAGTTAAGTTGAGCACTGGTATAGAGTGCAAAATATTGGGATATGTTGTAAGGGTAACTTTTGTACATAAGTGGTTCTTTGTTATTTTCTTTTCCACCTCATTTTAATTACCAAAGGAATTGAGAAGAGGTATCAAAAAAAAATCGAAAAATACTGAGGTATCAAAAAAAAATGTGAATTCCTGCAAATAAAGGTTGTTGGGTTCCTGGGAATTAATGTGAAAATATTTGGGAACATTGGGAATGATAATTGTAAGAATTTATGGGTTATTGATCTTGGGTATTTCTATTCTATCCATCTCTTCTCTCTCCATCTTTTCTGTAGAAATAGAAGTCATCTAGGATTGATCAAACCATGAAGTCTTAGTTTTTTGGAAATTAAGTCCACTTCCCATATATGCCATACCTGTCCCAAGCCCCGTTACAACCCTGAGAAGACCTCTTGATGCACCATGTTTGTAAAAAATTGCAATGTTAGGAGTATAGCAAATTTATGGAATGTAAATACTTGTGTGAATTATTCAAATTGAGTGCTAAGCCAAAACACTGAGTGATTGAGAGAGAAACACACTGGTGAGGGCCAACTCAACCAACTTTGCATAACATGAATTGATTCTCCTAACTCATAAACTTTTCTTGATGCCAACTGATAACATGTCAAGGGTATTGTATAAATCTGACCAAGGTGTGCTATTTTGAATAACTTGCTATCATCTGTAGATTTTATTTTTCTTTTAGAACTTAGCTTAGGTGTTAGATGTGTTAGCCAATGCTCTGAGAGATGCTTGGAATCATTGCTTTTGCATGAGGACATGCAATTGTTCAAGTGTGGGGATATTTGATAACGCGGTTTTTACCAACATTTTATACCCTTAATTTGGATGATTGTATGCAATTCTTAGCTCTATATTGGCCTTTTATTGTATTTAATTCAACTTGAGATTAATCTGAGCTTAATAGAAATAAAGGCTAAAATAACAAGTTTTATGATGTTTTTACAATTCAAGGATGACCTTTGCACTTGATCTTGGATATTTCGTATTTTTAGTGCAGGTCACAGATATTACTGGAGCTGTAGACATCAGGAACTGAGCAAGAAGCGGAGCAGTGGATTTCGAAGCAAACATCGAGCGCTCCAGCGCCTGTAGCGCACCCCAGCGCACGTGGCTCATTTAAACCAGTCACGTGCACAACGCTGGCGCTCCAGCGCCCGTAGCGCGCCCCAGCGCCGCACCGCAACTCTGTCACAGCAGAAACCCTAGTCTGCACGAGTTGGAGGCCCAATTAGCTAGGGTTTGGAGGCTGCTCACTCTATTTAAAGAAGGCTAATGCATCATAAACATATCATCTCTACTATCACTTCATCACTTCTTCAACCACTTATTTTCTTTTCCTAGTTAGAGTTATTTGTTTTCCCATTAGGATTTCCATCTTTCCTAGTTTAGCTCTAGCTCCATCTTTTACATTTCGAACATTATTCGTCCAGCCCTTTTGGGTTTTGTAAGTTACTCTTCTACTATTAATCTAGTTATTCGTTTTTCTATCTTGCCAACTTGCATTTAATTTCTTTTTAATTCTTGTCTTTTAATTCATTGCCATGAGCAGCTAATTTTCTTGGTGGTCTATAAGGGTGTGAACATCATTGCGGTACCTTGAGGCTTTGTTCTTAGCCTTGCATAAGGTTTCATTATCAAACCCTTAACATATAATTTGAGATCTTAAATTGTGTGTTTAACCCTTTGTCATGGCTTACTCGATTGAGTTGGCTAATTCTTGGGCATATGTTTATGTGTTAGTTGATTAATTGATGCATGGCATATTAGGAATTGGTAATGAGTAATTAATTGGCTGATTAGTCTCTTTAATTAGATTAATATGATTGGCTTTAATAATTGTTGAGAGTGGAACTAAAGGTGAGATCTCACTAATTAATCCCATTCTAGGCAATTAATCATTAGAATCACAACAAAGGAGTTAGATCTAACTCCGGCGTAAATAATCAACTCATGCATTCTTTTGTAGCCAATGATTGACACCCTAATGCATGTTCCACCCCCATAAACCGCTGCTTTTATTATTATTATTTTCTTTCCAATTTAATTAACTTGCACACAAAAACCCCCAAATTGTGACAAACACATCATACAACTAGTCTTGTGCATTACTCTCTTAGTCATTCCTTTTGAGAGACGACCCTGGTTTCCACTAAACTATATTAGGGGAACTTGGTTTAAAAATAATCAAATTTATGTATGAGTGTTACGACACACCCATCACACATTTTGTTCTTGTGGCAAGTGGAAGTCAATCTTTGAACAGAATGCCACCTATGATGAATGTCAAACGCAAATATCCTCCAAACAGATTCAGAAGCAGATAGATATCTACAATCATAGTATTGTTTAATCTCATCAACGTCTTCTGCATTGACATCAACAGAACTACTTTGAGTCACAACAGTTGTGACACGATCTGGCCCTTTATTCACATATTTGAACAAACACTTGATTGAATTTGATTTGTTGCAAAACTCCAAATTCATATGGCCACGGTACTTCATTAACAACTTAGGATTGTAAGGAACAATAAATCCATTATCCACCTCAATATCTCTAATCATTATCTTGACACCTGTGTCACGACGTCTATAAACAGGATAGCCATCTTGGTCAAAATGAGTTACCCTAACAAAAGGTTTCGGATAAAATTTAACACATTTCCCATCTTTCATACATGGCGATCTCAAACTTGGAACTCCACATGGACCATGTATCATATACTTTCTAACTACATCAAACAATCTTGGGTATTTAGTTGGATCAGGTAATTCTGCACTAATGAGCTCATCAATAACATTTGTGGGTTGACTCCTAACATTATTTTCTAACCATAACAGAATATGTGCATGCGGAAGTCCACGTTTTGAAACTCAATAGTATACATACCTATGGAAATATATAAATTTCATTACTATGTGTGTAAAAATTAATTAACATTAAGAAACATTTAAAAAGATAAGGTTAATAAATTAGTAAACAATACCTACAACAACTTTGCCAAAAAAATGCCCTTTTTTGAAGTCATCCATGAGTTCATCAACTTTAATTTTAAAAATCCGACACGCAATATCAGGTCTATCATTGGCCGTTAAACCCTTGGAAGATAGGAACCGTCGAATCTCTGGCCAATTAGGATTGCATGTAACAGTTAAAAATAGATCTGTATAACCAATTTTTTTGCAAATAGCCATTGCATCCTGACAATTGTTGAACATATATCGACGTCCACCAGTGAAGGAAGATGAAAGGATAATACGCGAACCAATATGTCTCATGTCAGTATCACCACACTCTATAGCTTCTTCAAGACCACGCAAGTATTCAGACCTTATTGTGCTTTGATTATTTCGAATGAAAGACAACCTTTGAGATTCTATTATTATGTAACAATCAACCACGAATTGATGAAATAATTTGCGCGATTTCAATAACATTCCAAGCTCATCATGACTATCTTGCAATCGAAAAGCAACAAATTCTCGAAGTGAGACTCTTGATCTTGACGGGCAAAGAGAATTAGAACCTCGAAATGGAATATCCTCTTGATATCCATCTTCCCCATAAGGAAACAGCAACGGATATTGTAAAGGAAGGTATGCAGTATGAGTTTCATGAAGTCTTTTTAACTCACCTGATCTTCCTTGAACAATAATATCACACCCATGGTCACTACTATCAAAATCTCCAACAATTAAGGCTGCAACTTCATCAGTAGATGGAACATTATATGTGCGTGAGTCAGCATGACGTTTTCGAAATAAACGCAATGTAAACTTCTCATTAGCATTGGTTTCCCAAAAATCACGAACTCTGCGAAAGGATTTTGCTAAAACATTATATTCATCAATCATACACAGCAAGTCGTGTATAAGTGACGGATCAGGTGCATTTCGACCATCAAATGAACTACAAAACATGAAAGTATGAAAAAAATAAATTAGGTAAAGAACATTTTTTAAAAATAAATTTATATTATAATAAGAATTAAACATACCTAACATGGTCAAGTCTATTTGAAATTTCATTTGCTGTGTCAAAAATATAAAGTTGGGCAAAACATGACTTTTCTCCAGAAATTGGCAATAATGCACCAATGCGATGATAATTTTGTCCCCTTATGACAAATTGTGGAGGTCCACCACCATCATTCATGCTTCGTTCAATTTTACCTCCAATTGAGGTAAATGAGAACAAATTGTTATACAAACGTATATTATCCATAAAATGTTTACTTCTTTCATCAAGACCATTAATTAATCGATATAATAATTCTGGAGGCCTACCCAACAAAGGGATTTGAACCCTTCCCTTGCAACAACACATTGAAAACTCAGGACTATGAGTATTGGTTTTGATTGACCGTTCCCCAAACCATAGAGAAGCACCACAATGTGGACATATAAATGAGTTGTCACCATGATCAAAATATTCTACAAAATAAAAATTATAATGACAAACATATTTTTTAGTATAATTAATTGCATATTAGTAATTATGATTTCCATAATAAAAAGTTTACCTCCAGCCTCACAAATATCATAAATATGGTCATTTTGTTGAATCAACATTATATTACTGGAATTACTTGAAGTTGAACATATACCTTCATAAAAAAAAGACCATTAATTTGTAAATTTGTATTATGTTAACAAACAAAACCAATAACAATTTATAAATTATAAGAAAATATCATACCTAATTCCATATTTTGGGTGCTATTAACTAAAGAATATGAGGATTGCAATAATGAAGATGATGTTGTTGTAATACTACTTGGATGGCGAAAATGACCTTTATAAATAAAAAAACAAAATAAATTAGTATTTAATTCATAAATGTATATTTGATTAAGTTTTTGAGGAAAATAATTTTGTGTAAATATGATTACCTTTACTAACTGGAATCAAATTTTTTTTGTCTTTAATGTATGAAATTCGCTTTTGTCTAGCTATTCTTGCAACAGTTGATGAATCACAAGAAGTATTGGTGTTGTTGACCTAGATAACAAAAAATTTAAGTTATTATTAAAATGTTTTGAAGCATAAATTGTTGAATACAAAATAGAAATAATTTAGTTAATATATTGGTAAACACATTGAACAATGCTTCGTATAAGTAGGTTGAAAGTTTCTATAATATAACAAACAGATACCAATATATACGATTACATTTTATAAAAAATAACAAAACTAAAAATCGTGTAAGGGGTATTAGATTATAAGTTTTGAGCAATTAAATATTATGTTATTATATTTTCTGCTATGCATATTAATCATGCAATTTGATAATGATGGCCAAAAAACAAAAGTATAATATATAATTTAGTAAGCACTGTAAGACGCAAACTCATAAATTAATAGCAAGTCATAATAACTTCTATACAACAGTTTGACATTAAAATTGTAATTAATTAAGAGGAATTTACGTTTCTTCAAAAGTACGCATAAATTATATATATATATATATATATATATATATAGATTGATCATAAGTGTGAAGCAATCAACAAGCAACACAAATGATAAATACGAAAAGTGTCCAATCCAAAAAGAGCACCAAGTGTCCTGATAACTACTATAATAGGACGATTGCAACACCTAATAACAACATATATAATATACTGTCCATCAACCAAAACACAACAAATATTCCATAGTATTTAATACAACTACAAAAAGGACAGTTCTAGTAACAATTGCATGATCAATCCACCTTGTCGGACACATCAACTTTCTTGGACTTTCTGACAACAGAATCAGCTTCATCAAATGCTTTCTCTAGAGACCTCTTAACAGGAGTAAATGCAATCCCATCACAGGTTCCTATAATTTCACAGTCAGCTGACCCACCACTGGGAATAAGCTCGACTTGAGATTTCTAAAAAAAAAAAGTTTACATATCAGGATAGACACAACTAAAATAGTAAAGAATGTTTAATAACAGTGAAATAAAACACACCATTGTGCCACCAGTGCCTGTGGGAAAGGGATCCAAATCAGAAGTGAGATCAACAGTGCCAGTGAAAGGTGGAGTAAATGTATCCTAAGGAAAATAAACCTTAATAAAATACATAAAATACAAAAGTAGCTTTAAATAATTGTTTCATATAAAATAGAATAAATTTGATTTAAAAAATAAGACTTACGTGAAAAGCAATAATTAAAACATACCTTCAGAGGTGTCAAATTAGAACCTTCTAGTTCAAACATAGCAATAATATTACTATCATCACATATCCTTTTAACTCTAAAAGTCCCGTAATACTTTGTGTTTGTGATCTTCCTAGTCTCAATCTTGAAAAGCATCTTCTTGCCAACAATTTCATTAAAGATCACAGGGTACTCACATTGTTCAATACTCTATTATTTGAAAAAAAAAAAAAGGGTTAGTCATTATCCAATTAGTATAATTAACTAAACTAAAATAAATTTATAAATGAACATACCTTGGATGATTTCATATGCTCTATGAAAAAGTCATAACAATTTTTTCCCATGAGATAAGTACAATCTCTTTCAAATAAAACAAATACCCGAACAATAGAAGCATCTTCAACTTCTAGTTTCACTCTAAACCTATTTAATAAATGGTTGTTAGTAATATAAATATAAATATGTTACTTTAAAAAAGCAATATCAATTACCTTGGGATTATATTAAACAGATAAGCATCACAAAAGTCACAACGAAACATATCAAGTTAAATTTCGTAAGTTCTTCCACACTTGCATGCACCATACCACCATGGGTCATCTTGAACAATAGCCTTGATAGTCCCAAAAATAACAAAAGTGTCATCCTATGGGGTAATTGTAAATAAATAATTTATATATCATATGAATAAAAATAACATATAAGTTACAATTAGATAATAATTCTTAATAACAATTTATACCTCTTCATTTTCGATTAGTTTCTCAATGCAGCTCCTTGGAGTGAGTTTCATAAAATCTTCTTCAACACTCATATTTGCACCATCCTTTAACTTTATTACAATCTGAGATGGATTTATTCCAGCAGTTGATATGCTAATGAATAAAAAAAAAAAGAGTTATTGTGAATGATTAATATAAATTGATATATACATTCATATAATAATAATAAATATTACTGATGAGTGCGTCGTAACACTCATAAATTTAATTATTTTTAAAACCAAGTTCCCCTAATATAGTTTAGTGGAAACCAGGGTCGTCTCTCACAAGGAATGACTAAGAGAGTAATACACGAGACTAGTTGTCTGACGGTTTGTCACAATTGGGGGTTTTTGTGTGCAAGATAATTAAATTGGAATAAAAATGGAAATAATAAAAGCAACGATTTATGGGGGTGAAACATTCATTAGGGTGTCAATTATTTGCTACAAAAGAATGCATGAGTTGATTAATTACGCCGGAGTTAGATCTAACTCCTTTGTTGTGATTCTAATGATTAATTGCCTAGAATGGGATTAATTAGTGAGATCTCACCTTTAGTTCCACTCTCAACAATTATTAAAGCCAATCACATTAATCTAATTTAAGAGACTAATCAGCCAATTAATTACTCATTACCAATTCCTAATATGCCATGCATCAATTAATCAACCAACACATAAACATGTGCCCAAGAATTAGCCAACTCAATCGAATAAGCCAAGACAATGGTTAAACACACAATTTAAGATCTCAAATTATATGTGAAGGATTTGATAATAAAAACTTATGCAAGATTAAGAACAAAGCCTCAAAGTACCCCAATGATGTTCACACCCTCATAAACCACCAAGAAAACTAGCTACTCATGGCAATGAATTAAAGGGCAAGAATTAAAAAGAAATTAAATGCAAGTTGGCAAGATAGAAAAAATGAATAACTGTATTAATGAGAAAGAGTAACTTACAAAACCCAAAAGGGCTAGACGAATAACGTTTGAAATGAAAAGATGGAGCTAGAGCTAAACTAGGAAAAATGGAAATCCTAATGGAAAGACAAATAACTCTAACTAGGAAAAGAAAATAAGTGGTTGAAGAAGTGATGAAGTGATAGTAGAGATAGTAAAGATGATGTGTTTCTGATGCATTAGCCTTCTTTAAATAGAGTGAGCCGCCTCCAAACACTAGCTAATTGGGCCTCCAACTCGTGCAGATTAGGGTTTCTGCTGTGACAGAGTTGCGGCGCGGCGCTGGGGCGCGCTACGGGCGCTGGAGCGCCAGCATTGTGCACGTGACTGGTTTAAATGAGCCACGCGCGCTGGGGCGCGCTACAGGCGCACGAGCGCTCGATGTTTGCTCCGAAATCCACTGCTCCGCTTCTTGCTCAGTTCCTGGTGTCTACAGCTCCAATAATACCTGTGACCTGCACTAAAAATATGAAATATCCAAGATCAAGTGCAAAGGTCATCCTTGAATTGTAAAAACATCATAAAACTTGTTATTTTAGTCTTTATTTCTATTAAGCTCAGATTAATCTCAAGTTGAATTAAATACAATAAGAGGTCAAAATAGAGCTAAGAATTGCATACAATCATCCAAATTAAGGGTATAAAATATTGGTAAAAACAGCGTTATCAATTACCTATTCCTAAAACAGTTAACCTCTGGGTCATCAAGATTTAGCAAGAGTTTAGAAGCAAACATAACATTTTGAATACCTATTTTCCCTGTGTTTGAACAAAAAAACACAATATTATAAATATGAGTCTCAATAATATAATCAAACAACTTCAAATTTATTTATATTGAACACTATAATTATTACCTCTGAAAATCCTAACTTTGGCCAGTTGGATTGCCAATATAGGCAGCTGAAGCTCACTTTTGAAGTCCATATTCATTAATTGCTCAACATAATCTCCAAAGAGGGTAAGCTCTAATTTCAAACTACATAAGACAATGACATACGTATAAATATATATTGAATATATACAAAACAATGTAATTAAAATTAATTTAACAGTAGTATTAGTATTACTTTTGAGCTGTCAGCTCACAAATAACCATTTTAGAAGTCTTCCCTTCTCGTTCATACTCCTTAACAGAACCCACAGCAGTCACCAGCCCAACAACATCTATCAAGGTTTAAATATATACAAATATTAGTCAAGTAAACACAAATATGATATTATATTAAAGAACATATATATGCTAAGACACTAACCAATAAGATAATCAAACTCTTCATTGCTTTCAAGTATCTTGTTGAATGGAATACATGAAATACCATATTTAGGTATAGATGGGATCACACACAAAAATACAACTGTCTTGAATGTAAACACCAGTTTAAATTGATGATCAGTAGCTCTATAAGTCCCCAAGTTAGGGACAACAGTTAAGTTTGAAAATGAGTATGTATCTCCTTCTGCCAGTTGACCAACAAATTTGTTAATCAATGGTTTCCTTACAGTAGCTTGGATTTTTCCCATCTACAACAATAAAAAAAAAACATATCAGTTAACAGAAATATAAATTCAAATGTATAGAACTGATTAAAAAAAATTATGAAGTCATGATTTTTCATCAAGGAGCACCATCTCAATGGACCCTGCACTTGTTGAGCTTGAAAACATTGGGACAAACCATAGCCTAATAACTCTAGCTCTTAGCCTAAAAACATCCACACCAGCAGCAATTTTACTCACACAATCAGCACTTGGAGCCATGATACAAATGAGAAAGGGAATAGAGAAAATGCACACAACAGCTGAATGAAACTTTAGAACTGGATGTGTTTGATGCGAATGATCAAGGCACACAAACACACAATTTATAGAAGAAAAAATCAGTTCAAATTTCAAATTATACATGCATTATAAAATGAGCGCCAATCAGAACTATTGTTAACACATAAATGAGATTAAATATAATGATAAAATACTTATACTTCAGGTATGGGAAAAAATAAAAATCAACATAACTCAGAATGATTTATTAGATAAAAACATGGTTTTGGTGAAAACATCGGTGGAAACAATGTCAAGCAACCGAACTGGCCGGAAAATTACAAGTATGCATTTAATAGCTCTGACAATCACAACCCGCAAACTAAACCAACTAATTTTACAAAGAGTTAGAATCGAACTAATATTGAGCTAAGTATAGCATTTTGTTTCAAACATATAAAATATAAAAGTATTTTATTAACAAAAATCAGTTCACAAATATAAGATCTTTATTACAAAACTAATGAGCTAGTTCCTACAATCCCTACAGTTGAGATGAACGACGGATGCTGAATTGTGGCTCTCCGTTTGCAGATAATCGACATCATCGATAATGTAACTGACCTGATCTATTATGAGAAATAAACCTATAGCGATTTAAGTTTGCAGAATGAAAAAATATTTTCGAATTAGAAGGATATGGCAATTTTTGGGAACCGATGAAGTTGGTGGTGACAGAAGGTGTAAGCATATAACAGGGAAAGATTAGAAGAAGATAATCCGTAAAAATAAAATAAGAGATACAAAAAGGTTTTGAGAGATAACACATTCTCCAACCAATGATAAAAGAAGGAAAAAACAATATTTTATTTGTAGAGTGATGCACAAGTTTTACAGCTGTAGCGCAAATCAAAGTTTGAATATTCAATTATATATACTACTATCCTGACACAATGCATAATGTCTTGCAGGCGATTATCTATATTGTACGCAGCTGCTAATAAAATATAATAAACGATTGTTATTTTGTGTTTTTATTACTTCGTGAGTTAAATAAATATATATATAAAGTTAAAAAATATATAAGAACATTATAAATTAGCCTTAAAAAAAATTAAATATACAAATTGCCTTAAAATATATATTGTACCCACCAATATAATAATAATAATAAATAATTGTAAATTTAATTGCCTTAAAATATGGATTGCTAAAAAAAATAATTGGATTACTTTACAAAATGATATATGTTTTTATTTTTCAATTTACTTATACCTTGTTTGGGCATTACATAACACAACACTGTAATAATATAATACCATTACAAAAATTGTTAGACTTAAAATTCCTAAATTGGAATAGATAAATAATAGGCATTATTTTATAAGAATAAATCTTGATTTATAACATATAAAAAAAATATAGGGATTGCTCAAAAAATAATTACCAAATGAAAACAAATTTATATATGTTTTTATTTTCAATTTACTTATACCCTATTTGAGAATTACTTAACCCAACACTGTAATAATAAAAAAACCATTACAAAAATTGTTAGACTTAAAATTCCTAAATAGGAATAGATAAATAATAGGCATTATTTTATAAGATTAAATCTTGATTTATAACATATACAAAAAAAATATGGATTGCTAAAAAAATAGCCAAATGAAAACAAATTTATATATGTTTTTTTTTCAATTTACTTATACCCTGTTTGGGCATTGCTTAACCCAACACTATAATAATAAAAAACCATTACAAAAAATGTTAGACTTAAAAATCCTAAATTAGAATATATAAATAATAGACATTACTTTATAAGATAAAATCTTGAATTATAACATATAAAAAATATATATGCATTGCTCGAAAAAAAAAACCAAATGAAAACAAATTTATGTATGTTTTTATTTTCAATTTACTTATACCCTGTTTGGGCATTACTTAACCCAACACTGTAATAAGAAAAAACCATTACAAAAATTGTTATACGTAAAATTCCTAAATTGGAATGGATAAATAATAGGCATTATTTTATAAGATTAAATCTTGATTTATAACATATAAAAAAAATATGGATTGCTAAAAAAATACCAAATGAAAACAAATTTATAAACGTTTTTTTTTTCAATTTACATATACCCTGTTTGAGCATTACTTAACCTAACACTGTAATAATAAAAAACCATTACAAAAATTGTTAGACCAAAAAATCCTAAATTGGAATAAATAATAATAGGCATTACTTTATAGGATAAAATATAGAATTATAACATACAAAAAAAATATATGGATTGCTCAAAAAAAAATAAACAAATGAAAACAAATTTATATATGTTTTTTCTTCAATTTACTTATACCATGTTTGGGCATTACTTAACCCAACACAGTAATAATAAAAAACCATCACAAAAATTGTTAGACTTAAAAATCCTAAATTGGAATAATTAAATAATAGGCATTACTTTATAAGATAAAATCTTGAATTATAACATATAAAAAATATATATGGATTGCTCAAAAAAAATAGCCAAATGAAAAAAAAATTACGTATGTTTTTATTTTCAATTTACTTATACCCTGTTTGGGCATTACTTAACCCAACACTGTAATAATAAAAAACCATTACAAAAATTGTTAGACTTAAAAATCCTAAATTGGAATAAATAAATAATAGACATTACTTTATAAGATTAAATCTTGAATAATAACATATAAAAAATATATATGGATTGCTCAAAACAAATAACCAAATGAAAACAAATTTATGTATGTTTTTTTTTCAATTTACTTATATCATGTTTGGGCATTACTTAACCCAACACTGTAATAATAAAAAACCATTACAAAAATTGTTAGACTTAAAATTCCTTAATTGGAATAGATAAATAATAGGCATTATTTTACAAGATTAAATCTTGATTTATAACAAATAAAAAAAAGATATGGATTGCTAAAAAAATAGCCAAATGAAAACAAATTTATACACGTTTTTTTTTTCAATTTACCTATTCCCTGTTTGGGCATTACTTAACCCAACACTATAATAATAAAAAACCATTACAAAAAATGTTAGACTTAAAAATCCTTAATTGGAATAAATAATAATTGGCATTACTTTATAAGATAAAATCTTGAATTATAACATATAAATAAAATATATGGATTGCTCAAAAAAAATAAATAAATAAAAATAAATTTATATATATTTTTATTTTCAATTTACTTATACCTTGTTTGGGCATTACTTAACCCAACATTGTAATAATAAAAAACCATTACAAAAATTGTTAGACTTAAAATTCCTAAATTGGAATAGATAAATAATAGGCATTATTTTATAAGATTAAATCTTGATTTATAACATATAAAAAAAATATGGATTGCTAAAAAAATAGCCAAATGAAAACAAATTTATACACGTTTTTTTTTTCAATTTACTTATTCCCTGTTTGGGCATTACTTAACCCAACACTATAATAATAAAAAACCATTACAAAAAATGTTAGACTTAAAAATCCTAAATTGGAATAAATAATAATAGGCATTACTTTATAAGATAAAATCTTGAATTATAACATATAAATAAAATATATGGATTGAAAAAAAAAATAACCAAATGAAAATAAATTTACATATGTTTTTATTTTCAATTTAGTTATACCATGTTTGGGCATTGCTTAACCCAACACTGTAATAATAAAAAACCATTACAAAAATTGTTAAACATAAAATTCCTAAATTGGAATAGATAAATAATAGGCATTATTTTATAAGATTAAATCTTGATTTATAACATATAAAAAAAATATATGGATTGCTAAAAAAATAGCCAAATGAAAAGAAATTAAATATGTTTTTATTTTCAATTTACTTATACCCTGTTTGGGCATTACTTAACCAAACACTGTAATAATAAAAAACCATTACAAAAATTGTTAGACTTAAAAATTCTAAATTGGAATGAATAATAATAGGCATTTCTTTATAAGATAAAATCTTGAATTATAACATATAAAAAAAAGATATTGATTGCTAAAAAATAATTACCAAATGAAAACAAATTTATACACGTTTTTTTTTTCAATTTACTTATACTATGTTTGGACATTACTTAACCCAACACTGTAATAATAAAAAATGATCACAAAAATTATTAGCCTTAAAACTCACAAATTAGAATAGATAAATAATAGGCATTGTTTTATAAGATAAAATCTTGATTTATAACATATAAAAAAAATATATGCATTGCTAAAAAAAAAATAACCAAATGAAAATAAATTTATATATGTTTTTATTTTCAATTTACTTATACCCTGTTTAGGCATTACTTAACCCAACACTGTAATAATAAAAAATCATCACAAAAATTGTTAGACTTAAAAATCCTAAATTCGTATAGATACATAATATGCGTTATTTTATAAGATAAAATCTTGATTTCTAACATATATATATATATATATATATATATATATATATTATATATATATATATATATATATATATATATATGTTTTAAATTAACACAATAGTATAATAATTTTGTTAGTTAATATATACTGGCTTAAGTTTGTTAGCCATCTTCTTTATATTAAAATAAGAATGTATTAAATTTAAAAAATTGTTATACAGTAGAAACCACGTCTTGAACAAAACATAAAATGAAAAAATGTAGAAGCGTGTAGTCCAAGCTAGAACGGACAATATTTATTATATGAAAAAAACCAATTTATAAAAAAAAAACAAAAAGGGCAGGAGAAGGTACGAGTTTGAAAATAAATCAAAAAAAAAAACTCCCAAATGCTTGAAATTGCGCCACGTGGAAGATGCTCTTTGTAACACCCCGACTTTCATTAAGTCCTAATCGAGGGAAATTAAGGGTAACTGACCTTGGTTAGAATTTAATTAAGTTTGGGTGGGTAAGTTTCTTCTAGTAAACCATTACTTGTTATGTGACCTAAGTATACGTATGTGTGCTATATGATTTATGTGTATGAATATGTGTATTAATTACATGTTATGTGAATTATGTGTTATATGTTATGTATTTTATTTTATTTTATTTTATTTATATGCATATGTGTGTATTTTAATTTATGTTTAAATATTAGAAGAGTTATATGAGCATTATAGTATTATTTGGGACGTTTTAGAGTGTTTTAGTAATTTTTAAGTAATGGTGGGCCCCACGGTAACTCTTAACCTAGCCACTCCCTATATAAACACTAGTAACCCTTTCCACTTCAAGGAAACACTTGTTGGTGTATGCCCTAGAGGGCCAATCATAATTGCGTTTTTATTATGATGTTATGACATTTTATATATATATATATATATGAGGCATTTCATTCATTAATTGTTTATTTATTTTAATGAACATTATGAAGTCCTTAGAATGGAATTATTTAAATATTAAATATTAGGTACATGACCTAATAGTGAGAATTCATTCTTAAATGTCCCTAGTCGAGTATTACTGAACCAACAGGACAACAGTAATGCATTGAGGCTAGTATGTGTATGGACTGATAACCTTTTCTCACAGGTTATGGATATGTGATATCAAGTCTACACATAGGTATAATTGTAGTATACTGGATTGACCCGCCTTGAGAACACTACATGGATTGTAATGTGAATGTCATAAGTGATTCTCATAGTGATGATGGTACATGTAGTCCTTTGACTTGAAGTTACTGCGATCCGCTGCATGAGGAGTTATGTGTTTTGATACCGTCAAACGTTATCCGTAACAGGGTAATTATAAAGGCGGTCATTAGGCATATCACGAGTCATGTGGGCGGTGCGAGTAACGTAGATAGAATTTGTCCCTCTCACATTACGAGAGATATATCTATGGGCCCCTTGATGAGTAGGACTGGGTGAATGCATGGTCGTGCTGAAATGAATTAATGTGTGACACTAATCTCATTTAATTTTATCAGTCTACTCGGTAATCAAGAAACTAATGATTTAACGATACAAGATGACTAATTCCATGCTTGTGTTAAATCTAGATGTTTGGACAAAGGGATTGAATTGTACAATAACATCGATCACGTAAAGGTTATGTCAAACCGTTGACTTTCTCATAACTTGGGTAACAGTGATGTGTTGCTAGATACCGCTCACTGTTTATATTATTAAATACTATTTAATAATATTGCCAACGTTATGAGAACCTATAGGGTCACACACTAAAGCAGTTTTAAATTGATGCTTAATTAGATTAAATTAGTGTGACTAATTTATTGCATTGGGCTAACATCAGATGGGCCCAATAAGGCACAAACTAGGTTTAAGTTTTCTATGAGATGAGAGTGAGTGTTGGCTATAAATAGCAACACATATGAGCCTAGCCTAACACACAAGAATCTTGAATTCTCACACTCTCACTCAGAGAAAGCTAATCCTTGTTTTCTCTGAATTCACTACTAGCATAGAGAGTCTCAGAGGAGCATCAAGGTGGACGTGTGACGACCACAACTGCTGTGTGGACTTCTAAAGGCCGCCGCTGCTACTGCGTGGGAAGGATTGACATAAATTATTTCGTGTAGCTGTCACGCTTCAACAGGTATATCAAATATGATTTATGATATTTCACAAGGGTCTATGGGAGGGAATTGCATGTAAATTTTTGTTTTCCGCTGCTTCTATATGCATGATTTTCCCAACAGTGGTATCAGAGCCACTTGTGAAACGTACTTCTGTTTGATGACATTACTTGTTGTTTATATGATAAATACGGTTTTGTTATGTTTTTGTTTTTGTTTATGGGATAAACATGGTTTTGATTTTTTTCTGTATGAATATCTTTTGTTCATTTTATTATATGATAATCTCGAAATATACATGTTATGTGATAACATGGTTTTTGTTTCTCTGTGAATATGGATTCATAAAAGCATGTTTCTATTGATAGTGTTATGATGTGTTTCTGTCAAAAATTCGATTTTGATATATGTGGTTAAGAAACACTTTTATATAAACTTGATTTTCAGAAACATGTGAGACACATAAATTCAAGAGTTGAATTCATATGTGTTCAATCATTATTTTCAAAAATTTGAATTCTTGATGATGAATTAGAATTTTTGAAATCCATATGGCTATTTTCATGGTGATGAATTAGTATTTTCGAATCCATATGGCTATCTCAAATTTCAAAATTTATTTCTTTTTCGAAATCTTGGCCAAGAATGGCTCAGATTGGCTATTCTTGAATTTTGAAATTCTTGTATCCATATCAAGATAATTCGGTTTTGAAGTATGATTATTTTGAATTTTAAAAATATTTAATCCCTTAAAACCAATATGCCAAATGCATGTCACAATCTTCAACAGCGCCGGGTGATTTGCTTCTTGCGCCATATGTATATATTTCAAATAGTTCCGTAAAGTTGTGGCTTTAGCACCAATATAATGGTTCCATTCATTCATGTAAATCAGCAAATGGATGATTTGATATATATATATATATATATATTTCAAATTTTGAAATCTTTTTAATTTATGAGATTAATTAAAAACAGAACACCTATATATATGGAATGTCTATATTTCAAATTTTGAAATATTTTAATTAATGAGATTAATTAAAAACAGAACATCTATATATATGGAGTATCTATATTTCAAATTTTGAAATCATTTTAATTAATGAGATTGATTAAAACAGAACACCTATATATGTGGAATGTCTATATTTCAAATTTTGAAATATTTTAATTAATGAGATTAATTAAAAACATAACATCTATATATATGGAGTATCTATATTTCAAAATTTGAAATCATTTTAATTAATGAGATTGATTAAAACAGAACACCTATATATGTGGAATGTCTATATTTCAAATTTTGAAATATTTTAATTAATGAGATTAATTAAAACAGAACATCTATATATATGGAGTATCTATATTTCAAATTTTGAAATCCTTTTAATTAATAAGATTAGTTAAAACAGAACACCTATATATATGATATATTTGCATTTCAAATTTGAGATCTTTTAATTAATATGTTTAATTAAAATTCGAGAACCTCATGCCATCTATTCCGAGCGCGTGTTTGTGATTGATTAAAATGACATAAAGTATTTCTTTTATCATGTCATGGGATGCATGTATATAAGTTCTCATATGCTTTATTTATTTTATTTTATTATTACATGTATGTTGCATTTGCATGTTTTATATATATGTATGAGATACATGTATGAATTATATATGTTAAATAGTTTAACATTATATGGTGAGATCTATTTATGAAAACCCTCATTATAAAATATTAAGTCATGATAGCCTTCCGATGCCTGGCACTCGTCAAGACTGTTATCGATGTAGTGTGGGTCTGCCAAAGCAGGGCACTCTTATCTATAGCAGTAAGGCGCGATAGGACAAGCAAGTAATGTCCGACTGCCAACCATTGGGTTTGACTTAACTAAGTGAGATTCAATAAGATTGAGAGACTTAGAGGCAATGAAAAGTTGGGCTTGAATTCATAAGATGAATTAGAATAAGATGTGATTCACCCAACTATCCAAGAATTGTATAAGATACAATTGGAAAGAGTTTCCTACCTAAATAGTCGAAACTTTAAAGCGATCAACCAAAGTTGACTTAAAGCTAGATGAAATATGGATCTTGGCCCACTATAAAATATTCCAAAGGAAAATTTTACGAATCAATGTAGAGGGTCATTGATTTGAATAAAATAGTGG
>CM024264.1:14773707-14776207 GCA_013621005.1 Aeschynomene evenia | reverse complement strand
TAGCCTAATGGTTCGGGCGCAACTTGCGTTCAAGACTCGATGGTTCACGGGATTCTGCAATTCACACAAGTATCGCATTTCGCTACGTTCTTCATCGATGCAAGAGCGAGATATCCGTTGCGAGAGTCATTTTGGACTCAATTTTTTGCGACGCACCCAGACGAACCGCTTCCGGGTCGAGGGGGCACGCCTTGTGTTTGTGATTCCTTGGCGATTCCGCGCCGGGGTTTGTTGTTGTGTCGGGACCGAGCCACAGGGTGGCAGAGCCCAACGGGTCGGGAGGCGAGCTGCCTAGGCAACCCGATCACCCGAGTTGTAAAACACATTCGCGGGTCTAGCTGGGTCGAGGCATCAACATGATCCTTCCGCAGTTCACCTACGGAACCTTGTTACGACTTTCCTTCCTCTAATGTAAGGTTCAGTGGACTTCTCACAACGTGCGGGCAGCGAACGCCACGTCGCCGCAATCCGAACACTTCACCGGACCATTCATCGGTAGGAGCGACGGGCGGTGTGTACAAAGGGCAGGACGTAGTCACGCGAGCTGATGATGCGCTTACTAGGAATTCTCGTTGAAGACCACAATTGCAATGATCTATCCCATCACGATGAATTTCAAAGATTACCCGGGCCTGTCGGCCAGGCTATAGACTCGTTGAATACATCAGTGTAGCGCGCGTGCGCCAGAACATCTAGGGCATCCAGACCTGTTATTGCTCAACTTCCGTGGCTGGAAGGCCATAGTCCTCTAAGAAGCTGGCCGCGAGGGTTACTCCACATAGCTAGTTAGCAGGCTGAGGTTCGTTCGTTAACGGAATTAACCAGACAAATCGCTCACCAACTAAGAACGGCCATGCACACCACCATAGAATCAAGAAGAGCTCTCAGTCTGTCAATCTTACTATGTCTGGACCTGGTAAGTTTCCCGTGTTGAGTCAAATTAAGCCGCAGGCTCACTCCTGGTGGTGCCTTCGTCAATTCCTTTAAGTTCAGCCTTGCGACCATACTCCCCGGAACCAAAGACTTTGATTCTCATAAGGTGCCAGCGGAGTCCTAAAGCAACATCGCTGATCCCTGGTCGGCATCGTTTATGGTTGGACTAGGACGGTATCTGATCGTCTTCGAGCCCCAACTTTCGTTCTGATTAATGAAACTCTTGGCAATGCTTCGCAGTTGTTCGTCTTTCATAAATCCAAGATTTCACCTCTGACTATGAATACGAATGCCCGATGTCCTGTTAATCATTACTCCGATCCCGAAGGCCAACAATAGATCAGAATCCTATGATGTTATCCATGCTATGTATCCAGAGCGTAGGCTTGCTTTGAGCCTCTAATTTTCAAAGTAACAGCGCGAGGCACGACCGGCCAGTTAAGGCAGAGCGCATCGCGGCAGAAGGGACGAGCCGACCGGTGCACACTAGGGAGGACCGATCGACCCACCAAGTCCAACTCGAGCTTTACTGCAAAACTTAATATCGTATGGAGCTGGAATTACCGCGGCTGCTGGCACCAGACTTGCCTCCAATGTCCTCGTTAAGGGATTTAGATTGTACTCATTCATCAGACTTAGGAGCCGGTATGTTATTATGTCACTACTCCGTGTCAGGATTGGGTAATTTGCGCGCCTGCTGCTTCCTTGGATGTGGTAGCCGTTTCTCAGGCTCTCTCCGGAATCGAACCCTATTCTCGTCACCGTCACCACCATGGTAGCCACTATCCTACCATCGAGAGTTGATAGGGCAGAATTTGAATGATGCGTCCGGCAAAGGCGTGCGATCGACGAGTTATCATGAATCATCAAAGCAACAGGCTAGCCTGCGTTGACCTTTTATCTAATAATGCATCCCTTCAGAAGTCGGGTTTGTGCACGTATTAGCTCTAGATTACTACGGTTATCGAGTAGTAGATACATCAACAAACTATAATGATTTAATGAGCCATTCGCAGTTTCACAGTCTGAATTAGTTCATACTTACATGCATGGCTTAATCTTTGAGACAGCATGACTACTGGCAGGATCAACCAGGTAGCATCCATAATGACATTGCAGCGAGCACGCATGACCAACCAAAGAGGAAGGACAGCGAGCACGGCAGCAAGCGTCAGTCATGGCACCGAAAAAGTGGGGACCAACGGGCACATCAGCCATCTATCACCGCAAATTTACCGCATCCGAGGACAATGGTTTCGCGTGGGCACAAAAGCCGCATGGTGCATGGCTCGTGCAGATACACAAATCATTTCGGTTCCCCCGACAGCCACAGGGACGACAGGAAGAGAGGTCGAACGGGACTTTGATACCGATCGTAGGCAACAGGAACCATGAGGAGAACACCAAGAGCACCAGCTATGACGACTGAAGAAGCATGCGTGCGTTATATGAGGGCACAAGGACGACCACACTAGCATTCAAACCACACTCATACCCACGCGTTAGCTGAACACTGTGCATCGAACACGCACCCCAACTGCCGGGCAAGCAAGCAAGTGGATAGTAC
>CM024264.1:14758584-14761084 GCA_013621005.1 Aeschynomene evenia | reverse complement strand
TTCCCGCGGATATTCTCGTGGATGGTCGAGGTTGGGTTGTAGGATAGCATCAGAGCATGTGTGCGATTGGATCATAGATAGCACCGTGTCTTCTCTTTGCAGGTTTGTTCTTTTGGTCCCGTCCCGTGCTCGAAATGTTCGTCCGGCGACCTGACCGGCGCTGTCCACCCACGTGGATGGTGTAGGATGGGCTGTAGGATTGGAGCATCAGAGCATGTCAACGACTGGATCAAGGTTGGCTGTTCCCCTTGCGATCGTGTCGATTCCTATGATTCACACCTAGCGGTGCGGACATGGTGCCATTGTACTATCCACTTGCTTGCTTGGCCCCGGCCATGTTGGGGGTGGCGTGTTCGATGGCACAGTGTTCAGCTAACGCGTGGGTGTATGAGTGGTGGTTTGAATGCTAGTGTTGGTCGGCTCCTTGTGCCCTCATATAACGACATGCACGCATGCTTCTTCAGTCGTCATCATGAGCTGGTTGCTCTTGGTGTTCTCCTCATGGTTCCTGTGTTGCCTACCGATCTGGGTATCAAACGTCCCGTTCGACCCTCTTCCTTCCTGTCGTCCCTTGTGGGCTGTCGGGGGAACCGAAAATTTGTGTGATCTGCACGAGCCATGCACCATGCTGGCTTTTGTGGCCCGCGAAACCATTGTTCTCTCGGATGCGGTAAATTTTGCGGTGAGATGGGCTGATGTTGCCCGTTGGTCCCCCACTTTTTCGGTGCCATGATGAGACTTGCTGCGTGCTCGCTGTTCTTCCTTTTGGTTGGTCATGCATGCTGCTGGCAAAAATTATGGATACTGGTTGATTGATCCTGCCAGTCATATATGCTCAAAGATTAGCCATGCATGTGTAAATGAACTAATTCACTGAAACTGAATGGCATAAATCAGTTAGTGTTTGTTTGATGTATCTACTACTCGGATAATAGTAAATTCTAGAGCTAATACGTGCAAAACCCCGACTTCTGGAATGCATTTATTAGATAAAGGTCAACGCAGGCTTAGCCTGTTTTGATGATTCATGATAACTCGTCGGATCGCGGCCTTTGCCGGCGGCATCATTCAAATTTCTGCCCTATAACTTTCGGAGGATAGGGGCCCATGGTGGTGACGGGTGAGAGAGAAGGGTTCGATTCCGGAGAGGGAGAGAAAAACACCACCAAAAGGCAGCAGGCGCGCAAAACCCCCTGACACGGAGGTAGACATAAAACAATACCCCGGGCTCCCTGGGAATTGGAATGTATAAATCCCCCTTGAGGAGGTGGGCAAAGTGGCCAGCAGCGGCAATTCCAGCGCCAAATTATATATTGTTGTTGTTGCTTTAAAAGCTCGTCTTGGACTTGGGTTGGGTCCGGGGTCCCAGGTGTGCGGTCGTCGCGGCTCTGCGCGATGCTCCTGGCCTTAACTGGCCTGGTCGTGCGCGCGCGTTTTTGAGAAATAGAGTGCTCAAAGCAAGCTACCTCTGGATATTAATGGGATAACATCATAGGATTCTGATCCTATTGTGTTGGCCTTCGGGATCGGAGTGGATTAACAGGGACATCGGGGGCGTATTCATATCAAGGTGAATTCTTGGGAATGAAAGACGAACAAGCGAAAGCATTTTAAGGGTTTTCATTAATCAAGAACGCGAAAGGGGCGAAGACGATCAGATACCGTAGTCTCTCCCACGATCGAGGGGATCAGCAATTTGCTTTGGGACGCTGGCACCATGAGAAAATCAATTTGGGACGGGGAGGTGGTCGCAAGGAAACTTAAAAGGAATTGACGGAAGGGGACCCAGGAGTGGAAGCCGGCTTTTTGAAGGACTTAAAACTTACTTATCCATAGTAGGATTGACAGAAGAGAGCTCTTCTTGATTCTGGGGTGGTGGTGCAGTTTTCTTAGTTGGTGGAAGCGATTTGTTGCTTCCCGTAACAACGAACGCTCAGCCTTACTAGCCTATGTTAACCCTCCCGCAGCTTCTTAGAGGGGACTATTTCTTCCAGGCCACGGAAGTTTGAATAACACAGGTGATGATGCCCTTAGATGTTCTGGGCCGCGCGCGCTCACATGATGTCATCAACGAGTCTATAGCCTTGGCCGACAGGCCCGGTAATCTTTGAAATTTCATGTGATGGGGATAGATCATTGCAATTGGAATTCTTCAACGAGGAATTCCAGTAAGCGCGAGTCATCGCGTGACTACTACGTCCCCCCCGTACCGCCCCCGTCTGCCTACCGATTGAATGCGGTGTGAAGTGTTCGGATTGCGGCGGCGTGGGCGGTTGCCCCCGCGGCGTTGAAGAAGTACCCTTATCAGTCGTAACAAGGTTTCCGTAGGTGAACCTGCGGAAGGATCATTGTTGATGCCTCGACCCAGCTAGACCCGCGAATGTGTTTTACAACTCGGGGTGATCGGGTTGCCTAGGCAGCTCGCCTCCCCGACCCGTTGGGGCTCTTGCCACCCTGTGTGGCTCGGTCCCGACACAACAACAAACCCCGGCGCGGAATG
>CM024264.1:14748584-14753584 GCA_013621005.1 Aeschynomene evenia | reverse complement strand
TATCCTACAGGGCTTGGGGGTAATGGACCTGTTATGCTATTGTTGCATGTACGGTAGTTATGTCACGCATAAAACCTCGTATGTATGTTAGTTTAGTGTTGAGGTGCGTGATCGTATTGCTTGATTGTCAGTGTAACTGTGCATACCTAACCATGATATGGAGCCTGATCAACTCGATGTTTATTGTTTCGTATGCACAGGGACATGGCACCTAGCAGACGTAATAGGGATGACGTTGAAGACCACGAAGAGGCAGGACCGGAGAACGGTGTGACTCCTGAGGCTTTCATGGAAATGGCCAGAGCCATGCACGCATGGTGGATCATATAACGCAGCAGCAGCCCACTCTCATTCAGCAGACAGTGCAGCCTACGGGTATGGATGCAGAGAATGCCCGTTTTTCTGAGTTCAAGAGGCGACCCTTCCCCATTTCTCGGCACTACCAACCCTTCTGAGGCCGAGGATTGGCTGAGGGGTATAGAAGACATCTTCTCTGTGGTTCGGTGTTCCGAGGTCCAGAAGACTCGGTTTTGCGGCCTTCATGCTTCAGATGGAGGCTCGTGCTTGGTGGGCCGATGCTCGTCGCGCTCATGATGCGGAGGTGTTCCTATCTCATGGGACATGTTCAAGAGCATGTTCTATGAGAAGTACTTCCCTGAGTCGGTTCGCCAGGAGAAGGAGCTGGGAGTTCCTCAGCCTTCAGCAGGGGGAATGACGGTGCCAGAGTACACGGCAAAGTTCGAGGAGCTGATTCGGTTCTCTGAGATCTACCAGGAGAATCCCAAGGAGTCGTGGAAATGCATGAAGTATTGCTCCGGTCTGAGGCACGACATCAAGAGGATGGTGAAACACATGAAGATCAAGGAGTACTTCGAGATGGTCGACACCTGCAGGATAGTAGAGGAGACGAGCCGTCCAGTGGCTCCACAGAGGGTCGAGACTCAGAGTAGGGGTGCGACACCTCAGCAGACTAGCCACGCCGCCCCTGCTCGCTACCGCCTTATGGTCCGTCACCTAGGACCCAGCCCCAGCCTCGGCCACAACAGCAGCAGCAGCGCCCGGTGGCAGCAGCACCTCGGGCGTTGCCCACCATACCGCGATGCGCCACGTGTGGCAAGCTTCACTCTGGGGCTTGTCGTTTCGGCCAGGACATCTGTTATCGCTGCGGTCAGCCAGGCCATTATGTCAAGGATTGTAGAGGTACCAATCCACGACCTTCTTCTTCCTCGAGGCCACAACATCAGGGTCGCGTGTTCACGGTCAGTGCAGAGGATACGGAGCGGTCAGATAATCTTACCAGGGGTAAGCCTTTTATTTTGAGTATGTGGCTTATATGCAGTTTGCTCTTGTTTGTTACGGTGATGACTAGCCTTAATCATCATTGTTTGGAACCCATTTAGTACGTGAGTACGGTGGAAATTGCGTGATGCATGTCTAGGCCTGAAGCTGAACTACTTGTAGTTTAGTTAAGGTCTAGTCAAGGTCTGTTAAGGATAGTTGACCCTGGCTAAGAGTTGACTGCCTTGGCTAGTTAACCATGGATGGTTACTCACCTCTGGTTAATCTTGGCCTCCACATGTTTTCCTGTGTGTTAATCACACCCTTGTTTTGTTTAGAAAATAAAGTGAAAAATGTTTTCGAAAAGGATTTTACACGTGAACGAAAAGACCTGTTTTTCCAACTTGTTTTCAACCCATGTTTTCGAAAAGATGTTTGGCGAATCGATTCCAATAAACAGAGTGGTTTTGCTTCGGCCTCTTTCACAGCCACGATGGGATAACTCTTAGGAATGATCATGTCCTTCTAGTTGAACCCTTTTTCCTTTTAGGGATACCTTACGTCCTCACATATATTGATAGATGTAAACCTTTACGCATCTAGGTACCCTCCCGTACATTAAAACATATGAGCTCTTGCATCATTATTAGGTTCCTGTCAATGCCAACTACCAAAGATATCACTTGACCACGTTCTGTTCCGTTTCACTCCGAATTTCCAAGACACTACCCTCCTAGTACTCTAAGTTGAGGAGGAACTCTTCCCTATCCACACCGTTCGCACGACCCTAGAGAGAGAGATCACACTCCTAAATATAGTCTACATCTTCTCAGGAAACTGTTTGGCTACTCACATACGTACCCACATGATACCTATCACTATAAGCCACCACATATGTCCCAACTCTATCCAACTTAGAATACATTAGTCTCCCAAACAGAATACTTATACCGTTAAGTGTTAAGAAAGAGCTTTCCCTATTACGTGTGTCGTTAGTAAGGCCTAATAGAATCCTTTGAGGAGCCATGAGAGAGTTAGTTCTACCATACCCCATCATGTCATCATAAGCACATTCCTCCTAGTGGCTTTGGATGTACGTCGAAGATGTTTACACCTTTTCTTTTGTTCTTGTTTTCAAGTTATTGTGAAAATTTATTAAAATGATGTTTTGTTTTCAACTTTGGCTTTAGGAAATGATTCCATACCCCATCGACCTTAAGGTATGGAGTTCCTTAAGGATCTTTTCACAAATCATTTAGTTGTGAACTTGAAAATTGTTTTGTGGTGTTTTGAAAATACCTTGGGGATCTCTTACTGTGTCAGTTGTGATTATGAGTCGTAGGGTCCGACATGCTTTCCTGGTTCTTGTGACTATTAAGGTAGTGTGTTTTGGGCATGGGTAGATGGTTTATGAAGTAACAGTATAATATAACTTGAATGAAGTTTTCGAAAGCGATTTCCTTATAGGTCTTGTGAAAACTTATGTGATTAAAGGCCGTAGGAGTAAAGGTAATATGTGTTGGGAAATCATGCATATAGAAGCAGCGGAAAACAAAAATTTTACATGCAATTCCCTCCCATAGACCTTTGTGAAATATCATAAATCATATTTGATTTACCTGTTGAAGCGTGGCAGCTACACGAAATGAGCTATGTCAATCCTTCCGACGCAGTAGCAGCGACGACCTTTAGAAGTCCACACAGCAGCTGTGGTCGTCACACGTCCACCTTGATGCTCCTCTAAGACTCTCTATGCTAGTAGTGAATTTCAGAGAAAACAAGGATTAGCTTTTCTCTGAGTGAGAGAGTGTGAATTCAAAATTCTTGTGTGAGGCTAGGCTCATATGTGTTGCTATTTATAGCCAACACTCCACTCTCATCTCATAGAAAACCTAAACCTAGTTTGTGTCTTATTGGGCCCATCTGATGTTAGCCCAATGCAATTAAATTAGTCACACTAATTTAATCTAATTAAGCATCAATTTAAAACTGCTTTAGTGTGTGACCCCATAGGTTCTCATAACGTTGGCAATATTATTAAATACTATTTAATAATATAAACAGTGAGCGGTATCTAGCAACACATCACTGTTACCCAAGTTATAAGAAAGTCAATGGTTTGACATAACCTTTACGTGATCGATGTTATTGTACAATTCAATCCCTTTGTCCAAATATCTAGATTTAACACAAGCATGGAATTAGTCATCTTGTATCGTTAAATCATTAATTTCTTGATTACCGAGTAGACTGATAAAATTAAATGAGATTAATGTCACACATTAATTCATTTCAGCACGGCCATGCATTTACCCAGTCCTACTCATCAAGGGGCCCACAGATATATCTCTCGTAATGTGAGAGGGACAAATTCTATCTACGTTACTCGCACCACCCACATGACTCGTGATATGCCTAATGACCGCCTTTATAATTACCCTGTTACGGATAACGTTTGACGGTATCAAAGCACATAACTCCTCATGCAGCGGATCACAGTAACTTCAAGTCAAAGGACTACATGTACCATCATCACTATGAGAATCACTTATGACATTCACATTACTATCCATGTAGTGTTCTCAAGGTGGGTCAGTCCAGTATATATCACCATATATACCTATGTGCATAGTTGATATCACATATCCATAACCTGTGAAAAAAGGTTATCAGTCCATACACATACTAGTCTCAACATATTACTGTTGTCCTCTTGTTTACAGTAATACTTGACTAGGGACATTTAAGAATGGATTCTCACTATTAGGTCATGTACCTAATATTTAATATTTAAATAATTCCATTCTAAGGACTTCATAATGTTCATTAAAATTAATAAACAATTAATGAATGAAATGCCTCATATATATATATATAAATATATAAAATAAAATGTCATAACATCATAATAAAAACGCAATTATGATTGGCCCTCTAGGGCATACACCAATAGTCTCCCACTTGCACTAGAGTCAATCTGGCATATCCCTAATGCCTAATGATCTAGTATGCCCATCATGCTTCGCTGAGGAAGGGCTTGGTCAGTGGGTCAGCGGTGTTATCTTCAGTCGGTACTTTGCATATCTTCACATCTCCTCTATCGATAATTTATTGAATAGGAGAAACCGCCTGAGTATGTGTTCGGATCACTGGTGAGATCTGGGTTCCTTAGCCTGTGCAATGGCTCCAATGTTGTCACAATAGAGACCTATTGGGTCCTCAATGCACGGAATCGTACTAAGTTCAGAAATGAACTTTCTGATCCAAACAATCTCTTTTGCTGCATTACTGCCAGCAACATACTCGGCCTCTATAGTAAAATCGGCGACTGTCTCTTGCTCGAAACTCTTCCAGCTCACAGTCCCGTTATTAAGACAAACACATAACCTGATTTTGTCGGTTTGGAAACTAGCATAAGTGTAACCCTTTACAACTAGTTCTTCCCCACCTCCATATATCAAGAATGAATCCTTAGTTCTTCTCAAGTACTTAAGGATATTCTTGACGGCTGTCTAGTGACTATCACCGGGATCTGACTGGTATCTGCTCGTCATGCTCAAAGCATACGAGACTCTGGTCGTGTACATAACATAGCATACATGATAGATCCAACTGCAGAAGCATATGGAATCTTACTCATCCGATCTTTATCGGTTTGAGAAAGGGGACATTGGGCCTTTGAGAGTGTCACACCATGTGACATAGGCAAGAACCCTTTCTTT
>CM024264.1:14610372-14748556 GCA_013621005.1 Aeschynomene evenia | reverse complement strand
TTTATCTATGTATGTACTCTGGCTCAGGCCAAGCAATCTATTTGATCTATCTCTATAGATCCTTACACCCAATATGTAAGTGGCTTCGCCCAAGTCCTTCATCGAAAAACAATTCCCAAGCCAAGTCTTAATAGACTGTAATGTGGGGATGTCATTTCCAATGAGAAGTATGTCGTCTACATACAAGACCAGAAATGCAACTGTGCTCCCACTAACCTTCTTGTAAACACAAGGTTCATCTTCATTCTTGACGAATCCAAATTGTCTTACAGTTTCGTCAAAACGAAGATTCCAACTTCTAGAAGCTTGCTTCAATCCATAGATTGATCGCTGTAACTTGCATACTTTTGCAGTATTATCTCCAATGTCAAACCCTTCGGGTTGTGTCATGTACACATCCTCAAGGAGATTTCCATTAAGGAAAGCAGTTTTGACATCCATTTGCCATATCTCATAATCATAGTATGCAGCGATAGCAAGTAAAATCCGAATGGACTTAAGCATTACGACAGGTGAAAAGGTTTCATCATAGTCTATACCATGAGTTTGCTTGAAACCCTTTGCAACCAGTCTTGCTTTAAAAGTAATCACATTACCATCCATGTCAGTTTTCTTTTGAAAACCCACTTGCAACCGATGGGTTTTACCCCTTCAGGTTGATCAACCAAGGTCCATACCTCGTTAGTGTACATGGAATCCATTTCAGATTTCATGGCTTCTAGCCACTTTTCAGATTCAGACCCAGTAATGGCCTCCTGATAGGTGACAGGCTCATCTTGATCTATGAGCAGCACATCACCCTGTTGAGTCATGAGAAATCCATATCTCTATGGTGGGTGACGTGTTCTGTTTGACCTACGTGGTTCTTGCGTTACTTGAGCAGGTTGTTGTACCACAACAACTTGTGTGCTCTGCTCTTGTTCCACCTCAGTCTCTTCTTGTGGTTGAAGTATTTCTTCAATTTCTACTTTCCTCCCACTGGTTCCAATGAATTCCTTCTCAAGGAATACACCAGTTCGTGCAACAAACACTTTGTTGTCAGATTGGTTGTAGAAATAATATCCCTTGGTTTCTTTAGGATATCCCACAAAGAAGCACTTTTCAGATTTAGGTTCAAGCTTATTATAGACTTGACGTTTCACATAAGCTTCACAACCCCAAATCTTCATAAAAGACACACTGGCTAGTTTACCAGTCCACATCTCATATGGTGTCTTTTCTACCGTTTTGGTTGGAACACGGTTAAGTGTAAATGCTGCTGTTAAGACAGCATGTCCCCAGAAAGAATTTGGAAGGTTTGCATGACTCATCATTGATCGAACCATGTCTAACAATGTTCGATTTCTTCTCTCAGAAACACCATTCCATTGTGGCGTTCCAGGAGGAGTGAGTTGGGATAGTATCCCACACTCTCGTAGATAGTCATCAAACTCTTGACTCAAGTATTCACCTCCTCGATCTGATCGAAGGATTTTAATACTCTTGCCAAGTTGGTTTTCTACTTCATTCTTGAATTCTTTGAACTTTTCAAAGGATTCCGATTTGTGTCTCATAAGATACACATATCCATATCTACTGAAATCATCAGTGAATGTGATGAAGTACTGAAAACCACCTCTGGCCAAGGTACTGATGGGTCCACATACATCGGTATGTATAAGGCCCAAAAGCTCAGTGGCCCTTTCACCCTTTTGAGTGAATGGTGCCTTAGTCATTTTTCCCAATAAACAAGATTCACATGTCTCATATGATTCATAATCAAATGAGTCAATAATCCATCCTTATGGAGTTTTGAAATGCGCTTCTCATTTATATGGCCTAAACGACAATGCCAAAGGTAAGAAGGGTTCAATTCATTTGGTTTGAACCTCTTGGTATTAATGTTATAGATAGGCTTTTCGAGATCAAGTACATAAAGTCCATTAAACATAGGTGCACTACCATAAAACACATCATCATAATAAATGGAACAACATTTGTTCTTAATTATAAAACTAAAACCAAGTTCATCCAAACTGGAAATAGAAATGATGTTTTTGCTAATGGAAGGTACGAAATAACAGTTCTCTAACTGAATTACAAGCCCAGTGGCAAAGTCAAATCATAAGATCCTACAGCTAATGCAGCAACTCTTGCTCCATTTCCAACTCGTAGGTCGACTTCACCCTTCGTCAATGATCTACTCTCATTTAGCACCTGTTTATTTGTACAAATATGAGAACCACATCCAGTATCTAATACCCATGATGCAGAAGTAGATAAATTGACTTCTATAACAAATATACCTGAAGCGGAAGTCTCACTTCCTTTGTTCTTCTTGCATTCTTCCAGGTATTTTGCACAGTTCCTCTTCCAATGCCCGGTCCCACCGCAATGGAAGCAGGTGCCCTCTTTAGACACACCACCCTTAGGCTTCAAGGCTTTCGACTTGGGCTTTTCATTGCCCTTGCCCTTTGCCTTGCCTTTGCCCTTGGGCTTGCTGCCTTGCTTCTTTTTGCCCTTTTCACCTTGAACCATCAAGATGGCCTTGCCTTTGCCTTTATTTATATTCTGCTCAGCTGTTCTCAACATGCTCAGCAATTCAGGCAAGGTTTTATTAAAGTCATTCATGTTATAGTTCATGACGAACTGTCCATATGACTCAGGCAATGACTGTAAGATCAGGTCAGTGGCCAACTCTTGGCCTAGAGGGAAGCCCAACCTTTCAAGGTTCTCAATGTATCCAATCATTTGGAGCACATGAGCACCCACAGGACTTCCTTCTGACATCTTGCAGCTGAAAAGGGCTTTGGAAGCTTCAAACCTCTCCTGTCTTGCTTGCCCTTGATAGAGTTGCTTTAGGTGTACGATCATATTGTACGCCTCCATGCTCTCATGATGTTTTTGCAACTCAGGGGTCATGGTAGCAAGCATGAGACAACAAACATCTAAGGCATCATCCTGATGCTTCTTATAAGCATCCTTGTCAGCCCTAGAAGTAGTTGCAGCTGGTGCCTCCTCAAGAATAGGTCCTTCGAGGACATAAAATTTCTTTTCATGCTTGAGGACAATCCTCAAGTTTCTGTACCAATCCAAAAAATTCGTTCCAGACAACTTATCCTTCTCAAGGATAGATCGCAGTGACAGGTTAGTTGATACGTGTGATGCCATAATAAACTACAGAAAGAAAATATGCAAAGTGAGTATCATGACATATATATAATATTTAATTAAGTCTTTAATTAAATATTTCTCCCACTATTTTATTCAAATCAATGACCCTCTACATTGATTCGTAAAATTTTCCTTTGGAATATTTTATAGTAGGCCAAGATCCATATTTCATCTAGCTTTAAGTCAACTTTGGTTGATCGCTTAAAGTTTCGACTATTTAGGTAGGAAACTATTTCCAATTGTATCTTATACAACTCTTGGATAGTTGGGTGAATAACATCTTATTCTAATTCATCTTATGAATTAAAGTCCAACTTTTCATTGCCTCTAAGCCTCTCAATCTTATTGAATCTCACTTAGTTAAGTCAAACCCAATGGTTGACAGTCGGACATTACTTGCTTGTCCTATCGCGCCTTACTGCTATAGATAAGAGTGCCCTGCTTTGGCAGACCCACACTACATCGATAACAGTCTTGACGAGTGCCAGGCATTGGAAGGCTATCATTACTTAATATTTTATAATAAGGGATTTTTATAAATAGATCTCACCATATAATGTTAAACCATTTAACATATAAAATTCATACATGTATCTCATACATATACATAAAACATGCAAATGCAACATACATGTAATAATAGAATAAAATAAATAAAGCATATGAGAACTTATATACATGCATCCCATGACATGATAAAAGAAATACTTTATATCATTTTAATCAATTACAAATTAAACACGCGCCCCGTATAAAATTTAATCACATATTAATAAAAGATCTTAAAGTTTAATTAATCATATTAATTAAAAGATCTCAAATTTGAAATACAAATATACCATATATATAGGTGTTCCGTTTTAATCAATCTTATTAATTAAAAGGATTTCAAAATTTGAAATATAGACACTCCATATATATAGGTGTTCTGTTTTTAATTAATCTCATTAATTAAAATATTTCAAAATATAAAATATACACATTCCATATATATAGGTATTCCGTTTTAATCAATCTTATTAATTAAAGTATTTCAAAATTTGAAATATATATATATATATATAATAAATCTCATTTATACAGGGCGAAGCATTGCAAGATTCACGGAACTCAGCAAAATGACATAACCATTTGAAACATATATATATATATATATATATATATATAATATATATTAAATCAACAGCAACATAGGCGCAAGAACAGCGCTTCCAAGCACGAAAATAATATATATATCAAAGAATACATATATATATATATATGGCACAAGAATAGGCTGAAGAGGCGTAACTTCACGAAAACAAGCGTGATCTTTAGCAGCTTCATGTACTCCATTTGGCTCCACGAGGTAAGGGATTTAAAAAAAAAATTGAATTTTAAAATAACCATATTTCAAAATCGAATTATCTTATACAAGAATTTCAAAATATAATAATAGCCAATCTTAGTCATTCTTGGCCAAGATTTCGAAATAAATTTTGAAATTTGAGATAGCCATATAATTCACAAATATTAATTCATCATTATGAAAATAACCATATGGATTTCAAAAAATTCTAATTTATCATCAAGAATTTAAAATTTTTGAAAATAATGATTGAACACATGAATTCAACTCTTGAATCTATGTGTCTCACATGTTTATGAAAATCAAGTTTATACAAGAGTATTTCTTAAACCATATATATCAAAATCGAATTTTGACAGAAACACATCAATATATAAAACGAGTTACAGAGTTATCTCATAACACTATCAACAGAAACATGCTTTTATGAATCCATATTCACAAAGAAACAAAAACCATGTTATCACATAACATGTATATTTCAAGATTATCATATAATCAAATGAACAAAAGATATTCATACAGAAAAAATCAAAACCATGTTTATCCCATAAACAAAAACAAAAACATAACAAAACCGTATTTATCATATAAATAACAGGTAATGCCATCAAACAGAAATACGTTTTCACAAGTGGCTTTGATACCACTGTTGGGAAATCATGCATATAGAAGCAGCGGAAAACAAAAATTTTACATGCAATTCCCTCCCATAGACCCTTGTGAAATATCATAAATCATATTTGATTTACCTGTTGAAGCGTGACAGCTACACGAAATGAGCTATGTCAATCCTTCCAACGCAGTAGCAGCGGCGACCTTTAGAAGTCCACACAGCAGCTGTGGCCGTCACACGTCCACCTTGATGCTCCTCTGAGACTCTCTATGCTAGTAGTGAATTTCAGAGAAAACAAGGATTAGCTTTCTCTGAGTGAGAGTGAGTGAATTCAAAATTCTTGTGTGTGAGGCTAGGCTCATATATGTTGCTATTTATAGCCAACACTCCACTCTCATCTCATAGAAAACCTAAACCTAGTTTGTGTCTTATTGGGCCCATTTGATGTTAGCCCAATGCAATTAAATTAGTCACACTAATTTAATCTAATTAAGCATCAATTTAAAAACTGCTTTAGTGTGTGACCCTATAGGTTCTCATAGCGTTGGCAATATTATTAAATACTATTTAATAATATAAACAATGAGCGGTATCTAGCAACACATCACTGTTACCCAAGTTATAAGAAAGTCAACGGTTTGACATAACCTTTACGTGATCGATGTTATTGTACAATTCAATCCCTTTGTCCAAATATCTAGATTTAACACAAGCATGGAATTAGTCATCTTGTATAGTTAAATCGTTAGTTTCTTGATTACCGAGTAGACTGATAAAATTAAATGAGATTAATGTCACACATTAATTCATTTCAGCACGGCCATGCATTTACTCAATCCTACTCATCAAGGGGCCCACAGATATATCTCTCGTAATGTGAGAGGGACAAATCCTATCTACGTTACTCACATCTGCATACATGATTCGCGATATATCCAATAATCGACTTTATAATTATCCTGTTACGGATAACGTTTGACGATATTAAAACATACAGTTTCTCATGTAGCGGATTGCAATAACTTCAAGTCGAAGGATCACATGTACCATCATCACTATGAGAATCATCTATGACATTCACGTTACGATCCATGTGATGTTCTCATGGCGGGTCAATCCAGTATACTACAATTATACCTATGTGTAGACTTGATATCACATATCCATAACCTGTGAGAAAAGGTTATCAGTCCATACACATACTAGCCTCAATGCATTACTGTTGTCCTGTTGGTTCAGTAATACTCGACTAGGGACATTTAAGAATGGATTCTCACTATTAGGTCATGTACCTAATATTTAATATTTAAATAATTCCATTCTAAGGACTTCATAATGTTCATTAAAATAAATAAACAATTAATGAATGAAATGCCTCATATATATATATATATATATAAATATATAATATAAAATGTCATAACATCATAAAAACGCAATTATGATTGGCCCTCTAGGGCATACACCAACAATAGTTACAGTTAAGGTTTTATTGAACAGTTATTTCAGTTACCAGTTCATGTATTTATGATATTGTTTAGTTCCTATGCCCTAGTAGCGTGTTCGTTGGGATAGTGCCCTTCGTACGGACACCTCTCAGTAGCTGAGTGTTACAAAAGTGCATGAAATATTATGCTGGCCTAAGATGTGACATCTTGAGGATGGTGAAGCACATGAAGATCAAAGAATACGTAGAGATGGTAGACACCTGTAGGATCATTGTGGAGATGAGTCGTTTGGATGCTCCCCAGAGGACTGAGGTCCCAAGGAAGGGTTTGCCACACTAGAGTTCACAATTCAGATGCTAGACCCCTACTCGCTACCACCCATATGGTTAGACACCCATGACCCAGTCTCAGCTGATGATGTGAGGGTCTCTTGAGAAATACCTTCAAGCTATGCTTCACACAACCCAAGAGGGGGGTGAATTGGTTGTGTATATTTTTCGCGAATGCTTCTTTATAATTTCAACACTTTCTGAAAATATCAAAGATTGATCAAGTCTTTGAAACCTGTCAAGAATTAGTCAAAACAATAAGAATCAAAAATTATTTGTGACTTCAGAATCTAAATCAATTATGTGACATACACAGAAATCAATATGTCAATGATTTAAATTGTATTTAACTTTTGTATTGCACAGCGGAATAAAATCACAAATATCACAACTCAATTTATATCAAGCTTCTGAAACAATCAATTCAAATACAAGAAATCACTCTTTCAGAAAATACAGCTTCTGAACTAATTCCGAATCAGGTTCTGAACTTTGTTTTCAGACCCTGCTTCAGATTCTGACTTCATAACCTATTAGCTTCTGAACTAGTATTTCAAATACAATCAATCAACAATATGTAATATGAACAGGTAATCAATTCCTAATCAACCAAATAGCCTCGACATGCATCGACATCCTCTAAACTGAGAACTTAAACGCACGCTCACAGCTATCCTAGACAACTACTCGACTAAACCGTACGAGTAAACTAGGCAATATAAAATCAGAGCTATATAGAGAAACTACACTAGGTGAATCACATACTACCTAAAGTCTCAAGTACTAACGAACCATAACCGATAATCTATCCAACAGTAGAACTAAAATCTAATTATCCATAATAATAATAATAAAATAAATTATAACAACCTCAAATAGAATAATATTAAAATAAACAAGAAATTAAATTACTAAATTAAAATCCTAAACTATAATTAAAATAAAATATAAATTAAATTAACATAACAAAATTAAACTAAATAAACAGAGGCATACAAAATTATGACAATAGTAATAACATTCAAATAAATAAAGTTGAACAGAAAAATAAAAATAAAATAAAATAGACTAAACTACACTAATGAAAGAAAACTAAAGTGCAGTGTGTGCTACGGAGTGATGCCCCGGATGTGTCTTGTGCTTGTGTTGAATGAAGGCATTTATAATGCCAAAAAGAGATAAGCTGGACCCCACCAATAAGAAATGTCTTCCAATTGCATCCAAATTGAGTTTTGTTTAATGAGCTTTATCACCCACGTGATTCGTGCTTGGTCCACTTGTTCTTTTGGTGTTACGCGCGTGCTGATGAGGAGGTGCGGAGCTTGGCCTGCTACTGCTGCTTGTCGAGGACGAAGTTGCGGCGGAGCTGGACTGGAGCGCTGATGTGTGCTCATTGATGCTGAGGGAGAAGGATGCTATGAGCTGCTGTCTTCTTGTGCTGCTGTCGCGAAGGGAATGGAGGCTGGCCGTGGAGCTCGGTTTCCTGTGGAGGCTGGGTGCGGATGCGTTCCTTGCTGCTGTTGAGAAGAGGCGCCATCGCTGGTGCATGAGCTGCTAGCTTGGATCGGAGTCACCCTTGGAGATGCTGCTGCCCTGGGAGCCACCATGAATGGAGGCTTGGAGCTCGCGACTGAGCTACTGGTGCTGGCGTGTTGCTGCTGCCGCGAAGGAGGAAGCCATGAATTGCTGTCGCGGCTAGAGATGACGCTTGCTGCCATAGTGTTGTGCGGAATGGTGGCGGAGCTGGAGTACGCTGCAGGCTTGGGCGCCGGTGGAGGAGCTTCACGGATGAGGATGACGCCACAATGATGATGATCATGTTGACTTCCTGCTTGCTGCCGCCGATAGCTGTTGGTGGAGGGAGTTGCTGCAGGAGTTGCCCATGGAGGATGTGCAAAGCTTGGAGAAGATGAAGCATGCGTTGCTGGTGCTATTTTTGTTGATGATGATGGTCTGCACGAGAAACTTGTATAATTCTCAATACCACACATTAATAAACACATGTACACAAATTAATTTACATTTCATGTATCAGCATACAACACACACGTGTATGTATTTAACTTACTTATTTATATAGATACTTATACATATATGAATATACATATATAATAAATATAACTTATAAGATATGTAACACAAGGACTTACTTTTATATATATATATATACATTAAATTAAAGTATATAAAATATACATACACATATAGATACACATGCATATTTAGATATATTTATAAGTGTATAAATATTGTACAAATATAAATATACATTCACACAATTATATACTTATATATTCACATGTACACACTTATAATATATAAAAATAAACATGTAATTGTATCATTCATCATTCTTAACTTTTCATCATTCTTAACTTCTCATTGATTACAATTTTGTGCTAAAATAATTAGTTCCTAAGGGAATAAAATAACAAATTCAACATTTTATAATTAGGAACTCAATTAATGTCACAACATGAGTACAATTATGCGATAATTATTGTAACGAATCAAATGAGAAGTTAACTGCAAAATTAGTTAAATGCACAAAAGTTATAGATATTTAGAATGCAATAAGATAAATATAAGGGGTGAAAATACACAGAATTTCGTACTTATCAGTCACCTTGGTCAGAATGTGTGTTTTTGTTGCGGCCAGTTGGGCCATTATGTCAAGGATTGCAAGGTAGTAGGTCAACATCCATCTTCCTCCTCTAGGCCACAACATCAGGGGCGCATGTTCATAGTCAATGCAGAGGACACGGAGCGATCTAGCGATCTCATTAGGGGTAAGTGATTTATTTTGGAAAAGTTCTTAGTTGTACTATATGATTCTGATGCCACACATTGATTCATCTCACATGATCACGCTAGGAGCCTAGGATTACTCATGTCTGAGCTACCCTACGATTTAGTAGCCTCTACCCCTACTACTGCACCCATTAGGACATGTCTAGTCTGCATGAAGTGTTAGTTTCATATAGATGATATGACATTCATTTTTGATATCATTTGTTTGCCCATGTCTGGTCTAGGTGTCTTATTAGGCATGGATTTGTTGTCTGTCAATCGAGTCTTACTTGATTGCCATGCAAAGTCCATCATCTTTCCTTATATTCCTACTGCATGTTTCAAGACTATAAATTTGTATGTTAGTTCTATTAGGTTGAATTGTTGTGGGGTTATGAGCAATGCTTACATGTTTCTCACTGCCATGTGAGTTGGAGAAGGGTCAAGCTTTGAGGGAGATACCCATAGTGAGAGAGTACCCGAAGGTTTTTCTTGATGATATTCTTGACTTTCCCCCAGCTAGAGAGGTTGCGTTTGCCATAGATTTGATGCCCAGGACGGGACCCATATCCATAGCACCCTATAGGATGTCACTTGGTGAGTTGGCTGAGTTGAAGACTTAGTTGCAGGAGCTTTTGGAGAAGAAGTTTATGAGGTCGAGTGTATCACCCTAGGGAGCATCGGTATTGTTCGTAAAGAAGAAAGACAGAAGTATGGGGTTATGCATTGATTATATGCAGTTGAGAAAGGTGACTATCAAGAGTAAGTATCATCTGCCTAGGATCGATGATTTGCTAGATCAATTGAGGGGTGCACAAGCTTTTTCGAAGAACGATTTGAGGTTAGGGGTTATTGTTGATACCCAAATTTATCCGTGTTTTAAATTCTTATTGTCTAGTTAATTGTTTCTTGTTATAAAAAAATACAAAAAAAAAATGAATTGGATTTTGGGCCTAAAAAATAAGAGATTTTTTTTTATCTATTTTAATCTTGACCCAAACAGTTTTCTTTCCTATTGACTAAAATTGGGCTCTAACTCGTAAAACAAGAAAAGGAGTTTTCAATTCTGATTTTAATCTGTTGGACAAAAATTAAAAAAAAAGAAGTTCTATTGTTGCAGCCCAATTCAAATTCTGGTCCATTTAACTATTATTTTCTATAGTCCTTGATTAAACAAAAAAGAACAATAAAAAAAAGTGCACTACATTGTTTTTTTTAATTAATAAAAATATAAAAAAAGGAAAAAGAATTCAGAAAACAAAAAAATACAAAATAATAAAAATAAACATATCAGTTTTAAATTGAAAAAAAAGATAAAGGAGGCTGAGGAATGATCTTGCATTTCTTGGCTCCACCTTCCATCATGTTTTTCCATCTCCCATTGCTCCATGTCTCCAACATTTCAGACCTTTGATGATAATAATAGCTGCAAAGGATAAATTAAAGCAGTCAGGAAATAATTCAAGGATAATTCCCACTGAGAATGTATGATTGGGATCCAATTTTCAGTGGAAAAAGAACATGCTCAAGGCCTATAAATAGAAGTAATTTGAGCCTTATTGGGATTGGGAAGGGAATCATAAAAAAAAAAAAAAACTCTGAAATACTCGAGAGGATTCAACTTTTAATTCATACTTCAAAAGTGTTCATTCAAAAGGGGTAGAAACTACAGTCCACGAAGGATAATCATCAGAAACTTGCAGAAGAGTCAAAGTAAAGAATATATAATCATACTCATGAACAACAAAAATGCATGCTTAAAATGTTTGCACTTTTAATTTTAGTATGTTTTCATGAACCTGTACTAATGATTTACCAGTATATTCAAACATAGTCTCATCACATGTCATTAGAAACAATAAGTTTTATCAGTTATGATCAATGATCACAACGCAAATACAACCAAATTCAGACACAGAATCAAACACAAGCACAAATCACATTTCAATCTTCATTTAGTCACTTAAACCCAAGGACCTTTTCTCATAACACAAGCAAACATATCTCACATAGTTTCAATCCCAAAAACACAATTCAGATACAAACATCAAAACATAATCATAGAATCCAGTTCAGAAATCCTTCACAATTCAAAATGCAAAAAACAAAACCATAGCATTCCCAATTTAATCCCATTCATCTAAATGTAAAAGGAACACAAAACAGGTAGTAACAGAACACAAAAGATCAGAACAAGAAAAAATGAACCATCATCATCATAATCAATCATTTTCAGAATCATTTAGTTAACCAATCAATAAAAAAAATAGATTAAAAAAGGGAAAACAGTGAACTCACCGCTGGCAGCCCCATCGGCGGTGACGATGGTGGGACCTAGGGACAGGACCTAGCAGCCACCACTCCTTTCTCCCTCCTAGGCCAGGCAGCAATTGCGACGGTGGTGAGCGGCAGCAGTGGCAGCGCAAGATCCGCCACCAGCAGCAACGTCAAACCCAGGTCACGAGCTCCTCCGTCGACGTGACTCCTCCTCCGTTAAGTCTCTCCTCGGTAGAGGCAGTGACGATCACGACGCCTCACAGCTGCGAAGACCGCAGTCGCCGCCTTCTCCTCCCTTCCCTTTCCATTCGCGAAGCCATTTCTCTTTCCTCTTCCACTATCGCAACCTCCACCCTTCAGCCTCCGGTCGCCATCATCGCACCACCGAGCTCGCGGTACTCCTCCCTTTCGCGGTGAAGCCGTGACCCCTTTTCTCTCCCTCGGTTTCTTTCTTCTCTCACTCCCCTTCGATCTCGTCCCTCTCAACCTCCAGGAGCCGCCACCACGAGACGGTGTGAGGCACTCTCCCACGACCAAAGCAGCGGCGACGGTGGCACCCCTCCTCCCACCTTAGCGTCGCACGCTCTCTCTCTCTTTCTCTCTCTCTAAGAGGCGCAGCCGCTCTCTCACTCCATCTCTCTCTCACCTTAATCTCAGAAACAAAAAACCCTAAACCTAGTTTTTTTTTTTTTGGTTAAGTGACGGGGCCTAAGCCCAAATGAAAGGAACAAACAAAACCAAACAAAAGTTAACTCCTACGGGGAATTGAAACCCCAGATATATCATCAAATATAATTTCCTTCAATTCATGCGATGGTTCATTCCAAGTGTGGTAGCCCAGTGAGAGAGAGGACACCATCTTCGCCACCCAATCTGCTGCTTTGTTTCCTTCTCTTAGAGTGTGGATGATGGTAACTTTCCCTAGCTCCCTGATTTTCATAGTTGTTCTCGCAATTAACTTTTTCTGATTCCTTTTGTCACCTATTGATCTGTTCAGTGCTTCCACTACCGATTTGGAATCAGATTCTATGATTATATTCTTGATCCCTTTGTCTTTGGCTAGCTGTATTCTGCCATAGATCCCCTACACCTCAGCTTGAAACGTCGTGCACTTGCCAATGTTGTGAGCAAAAGCCGGCAATGAATTTCCCCGTATGATCGCGAATTATCCCCCCACATCCTACAACCCCTGTGCTTCCCCTAACAGCTCCATATGTGTTGAGTTTAAAAACTCCTTCTTCCGGCGTCTTCCAGCGGATTAACATCTCCTCCTTCCTCTTAGGGCTTTCATGAGCTCTGCACATTCTTGCTTTTTCAATATCATTGACTATCTCCAGAATAACAACATGGCCATTGGGGGGCCTACTGTAATTCTCCTCATGAGTCTCCCTATTTCTCCATCTCCAGATCATGTCACATGCCACAAAGAAAATGTCTTTCCAGTCTTTACCTCTCTCCCAGGCCAGATTTTCCGTAAGGTTGAATAGAATCCATTCCTTTAGAGGTTTATTGAAGAAGTCCACCACATACTTAGAGTTCAAAAGGTATAGCCAGAGTCTAGTTGCTTTTACACAGTCTCGAAGGCAATGTATAAGGGTTTCCAAATAAGAAGAGCAGTTTGGGCACAAGGGGTTTCCCCCCATCATTATGTGTTTTCTTTCATTAGTTAGGATCCTGTTGTGGATGGCAAGCCACATATGACATTGCATTCGCGCAGGCCCCTTCCATTTCCACAGCTTTCTCCAGATCTCCTCCTCACATTGAATTTCCTGTGTTTGGGCATAGTATGCAGATCTAACCGAGAAACATCCATCGTTAGAGGGGCTCCAAGCTAGAGAGTCTGGGCCATGCTCTGGCTGAGGGGGTGGGATAGCTAGGATTTTCATGACTAGGTCCATAGGCACCAATTGCTTTAGCCGCTGCACATCCCACTCGCCTCTCTCATCAACAAACTCTCTCACTTTGGCTTGAATATGGGAGGGGGGGGTTTAGACTCCCAGTGGCCGCACCCAGAGTAAGGGGGTGGTTGATCCATCTATCTTCCCAGAACAAAGTGTTGGCTCCATTTCCTATCTCAGTTTTAAGCAGAGCCTTGAAACTTGGCCAACAATTAACCAGGTCCTTCCAAAGATTTGAGTCATCCCTGGTCATATTCATTTCCTCCTCGATCTCCTTTCCTCTTCCATATTTTGACAGCAACACCGCTGCCCAAAGTGAGTCCTTATTCTGCACCAGACCCCACAAAATTTTGTTCAAGAATGCATTGTTCATGAGGTGTAACTGCCTGAAGCCTAACCCTCTATTCTCCCTGGGTTTACAGAGCGTGTCCCACCTGATGTAGTGCATTTTCTTTTTATCCTCCTTATCCCCCCAAATGAAATCCCTCTGAAGTTTCTCAATGGTAGAGCACACGCCAATGGGGATTTTAGAATTTTGCATCTGATGGTTGAGTACCGGAGTTAAAACAGCCTTCGCAAGAGTGATTCTCCCCGCTAGAGAGAGGCATTGAGATTTCCATCCCTTCAACTTGCACTGAACTCTATGAATAATCTCCTTGTAGTTTTCTTTTCTTCTGCCCTTGTTGTTAATCATCGTGCCCAAATACTTTCCTAAGAATGGAGTTTCCTCGTAGCCGCTGATTCTTCTGACTTCCCCTCTGACTCTGCAATTAACATTTCTGGAAAAATGGATGCTTGTCTTGGCCACACTCACTTTATGCCCCGACACAGAGCAAAAATCATCCAAGCAATCCTTTACCGTAACCATCTGGTCTACACTTGCCTCCGCAAACAACAGGAGGTCATCTGCGAACATTAGGTGAGAAATGTTTGGCCCATTTCTTCCAGCATTCATAGGCTTCCACTCCCCTCTAGTACAACGGTCCTCAATCATCATGGACAATTTATTCATGGCAATGACAAACAGGTAGGGGGATATAGGGTCTCCTTGTCTAATCCCACGAGTAGGAGAGAAATTCTCTGTTTTACAACCGTTCCAAATGACATTTAGGGAAGTAGAAGTGACACACGCCATGATAATAGTTCTTAGTTGCTCTGGAATTCCAAACTCCTTGAGGGAGTCCTCAATGAAAGGCCACCTGATGCGGTCGTAGGCCTTTTCAAGGTCTATCTTAATGGCCATGAACCCTTTCTTCCCTTTCATTCTCTTCATAGAGTGGACCGTCTCCCTAGCGATGATGATATTATCTTGTATACTTCTTCCAGGGACAAAACTTGATTGGAAGGGGGAAATTCTCTCTGCCAGAAAAGGCTTAATTCTTTCCACAATGATCTTGGATATACACTTGTAGGTCACATTGCAGAGAGCAATAGGTCTAAAGTGAGTAATAGAGTTAGGGCATTCCACTTTTGGGATGAGAGCAATGAGTGTTTGGTTTATCAGTCTTAGGAGTGAAGGATTTCTCCACATCATCTGGATCTGTTGAATCACACTCCCACCAACCGTATTCCAGTTGGATTTGAAAAAAATGGCAGGATAACCATCCTGTCCAGGGGCTTTATAGGAACCAATACTATTGATGGCTCTGTGAATTTCCAAGTTGCTTGGGAGCTTGCACATTTCCAGGTGAAATGCTTCTGGGATAGATTCAACCCCATGGTCTGTTCTGATCCCTTCATAGTTCCAAACCTCTTCCAAGTACAGATTTTTAAAGAAATTGATAGCATGCTCCTTTATAGTGTCTTCATCCTCCATCCAGTCCCCTTTGTTGTCCTTAAGCAGCACAACCTTATTTCTTCTCCTCCTGATAATAGTTTTAGTGTGGTAGTAACGAGTGTTCCTATCCCCATCCAGGATTCTAGCCTCCCTAGATTTTTGGAACCAGTGAATCTCCTCCTGCTGCAGCAGCATGTTCAGCTCCTCATTTAATTGTTTTTCCAGTTTATCCAAAAACTGCTTTTTCCATAATCAGGTGCCTTTTGAATTCCTTCTAATCGGTTAAGAGTTCTGGTCTTTTTTCTAAAAATATGGCCAAAAGTAGAGGTGTTCCACTCCTTTAATCGACTTGCAAGCTTCTCTAATTGGCTCTGACACATTCCTTCCTGATTCCAGTTCTCCTCTATAAAATTGCAAAAACCAGGATGGCTAAGCCACATAGCCTCAAAACGGAAAGGCCGATCTCCCCGGTTGAGGTTCTGAGGCTCAGTGCATAAAAGCAGGGGGTGGTGGTCGGAGTTCATCCTAGGGAGGACTCTAACGGCTGCTTCATGGTATTCCGTTCTCCAGGTCACGTTGCATAAAGCTCTATCCAATCTCTTGAACACTCGATCCCGCCCATTGAATTGAGGTCCCTTCCAAGTAAAACGGGATCCACTAAAGCCCATATCAATAAGGTTGCATCCCTCCACCTACTGGGCAAACTTTCGACAAGCATTGAGATCAATAGGAGCGCCCCCTTTCTTCTCGTCACCATCAAGGATCTCGTTGAAATCCCTCATAAGCAACCATTTATCTTTCATTCTTCTAGCCACATCCTTCAACACGGGCCACACCTGCCTTCTAATCCTCTCTTGGGGACTCGCATAAATGGCAGTAAAGAAACAGAACATGGCCCCATTTTCCTCAATCTTAACATGTACAAACTGTTGATGCGTGATCATTGGTTCAATATGAATGTTGTCATTATTCCAGAGAATCCAAATTCCCCCACTGAATCCATTGGCTTCCTCAATAATGCTATTTTCCCACCCCAATCTCTTGATCACCCTTCTAGCTTTCTGTCCACTGCATTTAGTTTCTATTAAGATGACAACATCTACCCTATGTCTGGCAACATGATCTTTCAGGGTGCGGCTAAAACTCTCACTGGAAGCACCCCTGGCATTCCAAGACAATAAAATCATAAAACTAAAAGAGAAAGAGTAACCAAAAGCAGCCCAGGGCAATATCCCTAATCAACACACAAGGAAAGATCATTAGGAGATCATCGCATCATCTCCCCCTAGAGGAGCCTCCATGTCTTCTGGTTCACTTAGGAAGTCATCAGCATAGGTCCTGTGGATCCAGCCCCAAAATCTCCTTCTCGAGCAAGGCCCATCAGAGGTGTCTTAGGCACTTGCGATAGGACAAGAGAAGGGGAAAATGTTTGGCCCACCAAGGCTCCCTCTAGTGCCCCACATTCCTCATGAGGTAATTTCTTCGAATTCCTTTCTACTCCTGGGCTTTTCTTTTGGGCTACCTCCTGCGCATGATGGTTATGAGGCCCACCATGCACAATGAAATCAGTTTCTCTTTCTTCTAACATTCCTCCATCATGTTTCTTAAATTTGACATGACCATTCTGATCCTCTCCCCCCTCCACCGAATGGGTAGCTGCCATGTAGGCCTTTTCCCCATTTGTCTGTTTCACCTTTTCAACCATGGCCTGCCCCTCCACCCCCTCATCTTGCAATGGCTCAAACCTCGAACAGCCATTGCGTCCAGCCGCATGCACAACAGCTTTTTGCTGATCTTGTGGGACCTCTATCGCAGGGTTTTTCATTCCTCCATTTTGCACCTTTCTCCCACGTCTATTATTTTGTACAAGCATCCAACTCCCAAATTTGTCCCCATGTGGAGAATTTCCTTTTTTGCCCTCGTTGTTTTTCGTAATGCTTGATACGTCCCCTGGATGGACTGTTCGATTGCTCTCCCCCGCCTCCTCTGCATTCACCGCTTTGCCCTCCTCAGCCACCGGCAGGCCCATGTCGTCTCTTCTAGCACCTATATCCAGTGAGCAACCGGACTTATCATGTCCGATCCTTCCGCAACTGAAACAAACTATATGGAGCCCCTCATATTCCACCTTCCGTTCTTTTCCATTAATGAGATATGAGGACATCAATGGCTTTGACAAATCAACCTCTACGCAAATCCTTGCAAATTTCCCTCTCGTCTGTTGCATGGTATTGTGATCAATTTTGATTGTTTTTCCAATCAGGTTACCAACAACTTTTAAGAACTTCCGGTAGTAGTATTCCAGAGCTAGCCCTGGCAGCCTCACCCAGACCGCAAGCTTATCAATAGTAGCCTTATGGGGATCGAAATCAGGCTCCCAACATCTCACCGCCAAGTAGTGATCAAAAATCCGCCATGGCCCTCCTGTCAGGGCATAGTCGAGGTCCTCACTAGAATGCAGCTTTACTAGGAAGAAGTCAGCTTCCAGGTCAATGACTTCAATACTCCCCGTTTTTGCCCACATAGCTCCCAGTCTTCTCGTCATTGTTGCATAGCCCATGCGTTTATCGATGAGTTTCACAATGAGAGTGTCATTCCATTGCCTGCCCATATCCTACTGTACCTCTTTTGAAACAATGATATTGAAGGTCCCGTCATCTTCCTTTTTAATCTTGAAATCATCTAATGTCTCTTCCAAGTCACTATCAGAGCTGCTGTCAATATCTTCCTCCTCATCGGTAACATCCACCTCATGCCCTTCCATATCAGTGATGACACACGATTTCCCCCTCCGCACTGTATCTACAAAGGAGCGTTTCGGTTGATCCCCTGCGTCCTCCTGATCGTGCTCCCCCATCCAAGGTTCCACTCTAGGTACATTGGAGGAGGCCCCTGAGAACCCCTCTCCTTCTACTCTCACTTTCTTCTTGCTCCTATGGAGTTGGTCCTTTTCCTGACTAGAGAATCTCCCCTGTGATGGTCGTAGACCACCACTCACTCCGCCACCCCTCATTTCTCTCTCTGTGTATTGCTCTCTTAAAAAACCCTAAACCTAGTTGATTTAATGTATGAATCATATGTGTGTGTGGGCTTTGTGCATTCTCGCCACCCCTCAATTCTTTGTTTTTTGTTTGGTCCAATAAGTCTATTGTGGGCTTGGATTTCCCTTTTAGCACATTTCGGGTTAATATACTTTAAAAGGAAGTAAAAAAAAAATATAAGGCAATTTATTTTCACTAAAACATATTTTGTAATAAAAGATGATAAATAAAAATATCAAATGTTTTTTGGGTAAGAACTACGTGACTTTGAATTTCTCATTGTACAAGAGGATACGTAGGACCGGGTAATCCCTATCAAGTCAACCATTCAAAAATAATAATTATTTGGCCAACGACAGAACATTAGGAGATGATCGGGATACCGATCACATAAAATCTACCTAATGCTCTCGAGGTTGTAAATATTGCTCACCCTTAAAAAAATAATAAAAAATTTTATTTTATAATAAATAAATAAATAAAGTGATAAGACCTTCAACCCACAATCTAGGAGAGGACCGAGATACCGATCGCATAAGCTCTTCTTGAGATTTTCGAGGTCATACCTACAACCCTTTCTTATTATGATCCTTCTCAAAAATTTAAAATAGACGGAGAAGATCATCACAAAATAAATTCTAATAAATAGATATTTATATGACAGTTCTAAAATTTTAAAATTAATAAAAAGAAATCGAAATTAAAGTATGTATATTAAATAAACATTTTATAATACTCCTAAAAAATCGTTTAGCTAATACGATGAATCCTTTTATATGTAGATATAACGATAATTATTTTATAAATAAATATAATAATAAAATAAAGTGATTAAATCAACGATCTATTAGTTAAGGCAAGGATTAAGATACCGATCAAATAAACTTGTCCTGATACTTTCGAGGCCATACACCAAATCTTTTAACGATCCGTGCAAGTAAAGTGAATTCTAGTTATGATCCACGACTCAAGAGAGGATCAAGATACCGATCAGATAAAATTTTCCTGAAGTTTCTAAGATCTGAGATTCACTCAATTACCTTTACATTCTAACAAAAAAGACCTATGATCCATATTTCATGGGAAGATTGGGATACCGATCGCACAAGTTCTTCCTGATATTTTCAAGGTCTTTAGTCGAAATTTATCAAAATATAACCTCTAATAAGCATGTCATATATATCTAAAAAAAAAGAGATCAATAAAACCAAATTATAAGACTACATGGATTAACGGGTAACCGTTCATAGAACGGACGTTGTAGGGTGCTAACACCTTCCCTACTCGTAATCAACCCCCGAACCTAATCTTTGTTTGTGCAGACCATTTCTCTTTGGTGCCCAATCGATCATTTCATTGTTTAATGGGAAAACTGATCTCTATGAAGATATTATTTCTTCAACCTCGTATTTTCCCCCTTTCCCGGACGGGGACGTCGCAACAGGTATCATCAGATTCAGGTTAAAGATGAGGATATCTCGAACACGGCTTTCAGGACTCATTATGGTCACTACGAGTTCACGGTCATTGATGTCTTGGCATTTTTATTTAATTTCGTAGTTTAATTTCTAAGAAATTGTGTCAGTTTTATTTATTTTCGGTGTGTTTTTAGAGTAAATTAAGTAGTTTAGAAAAAATTGGAATTTCCTGGATCATATTACGTTTTGGTAGTATTATGGTGTTAATTTCAGGAATTGTTGAAGCAATTCATGTGGTGTATTGTCAACGCTCAATGATCAAATGCACGCACGCATCGCGCCATCCCCACGCGTCGCGTCTTGAAGGAAGCCCAATTCCAAACGCTTCGCGCCCCAGTCATGCGCAGCGCCCCAAAGCCAGAACCAAATGGAGAAGGCGCAAGATATCAGGCGCCCAACGTTAGTATAACGCGCAACGCCAGGGGGGGAAGCTTGATTCCTCGCCCCGCGCCCGGTGCGCGCCTTGCGCCCACCCAAAACCGCGCCTCGCGCCCGAGAAGCACTCCCATGCCCGCGCGCCGCGTCCACACGGCGCCCTGCGCCCGTGAACCCTGCCTGCCGCCGCGATCCGTGTGTGGCTGAGGCCCCGCGCCCGGAAGAACTGGAAGCAAAACACCATAACTAATTTTCAAAATTGTGCTATGACTTAGGATCATTTCAAATGCAAATTTGTTTGTTATATTTCTGATTTATTTCTAAACTAAAATCCCTTTGTTTCAGGGATAGGAACAATTTGAATTCTAGGACTATTTGGTTATAAATAGGACTATTTGAATTTCTGATCTTTTGTTTACATACTCTGGGTTATTTTCATAAATAAATTCAGTTATTCGTTCTTAACAATGTCTTCTTGTTTTTATGATGTGTTCTCTTTAATTATGAGCAACTAAACTCTTTGTTAGGGTGAGGGGGATCGTATTACTATGAATTAATCTGATGTTTGTGAACCTTTGAGTTTTATTAATTCAATTCAAGCAATTACCTTATTTGTGTTGTGTTGTTCTGAGGATTGAAAAATCACTTTTCAACTTATCTTGGATTCATGTGTTTATTTGGGAAAATAAATTTGTGAATTAGCTTAAGGGAAATTGCCAAAAAGATTGATATCTAGGAATAGAGTCAAGATTTTTGTGAACTTTTAATCAATAATAAAATTTTACCTTTTCTTTGAAATGATTTGATCAAGGGATTGACTAATTGTTCTTAGAAAAAGTGTTAAATTACCAAGGAATTGGAATTGACAATTCAAGATTCGTTTATTGAATTGAAGTTTTAAAATACAAAGGCAAGCAAATGTTTATTAATTTCAGAAGATACGTGAACTCAATACCCTAACCTTTCATCATTTGAATTTTCATTAACTTTTTACTGCACTTTTACATTCTACGGTTCTTTCATTTACGTTTTACTTTTATTCATCAAACTCTCTTTGATTTGTCTAATTAGAAATCTACTTTAAGAAATTTTTGCTCTGTTCTTTAATCCTTGTGGGAACGATACCCACTCACTGTGGTTTTATTACTTGAATGATTCGGTGCACTTGCCGATACCCCATCAAGTTTTTGGCGCCGTTGCCGGGGAGTAATTGAAACCGACAATTAGAGTAATTGAGTGATTTCTAAATTAGATATTTGTTTTTTCTTTTATTTATCTTTGCACTCCCTTCACTGTGACGTTGGGAGTGCCGTATCTCACTTCCATTTAGTTTGGTGTTTGTTTTGCATGCAAAATAGCACCAACAGCTCTATACTTTGATCCGAAAATCGAGAAGACTTTCAAGCTATTAAGGAAAGCAAAGAGAAGAGCAGAGATGGCTGACGGAGGTGATGGACAAAGAAGGACCTTGGGAGACTATGCTACACCTACTACTAATGGGTGTGGTAATACTATTGTCCCACAACCGGTACAAGCAAATAATTTTGAGCTCAAACCTTCACTTATTCAGTTGGTGCAACAAGAACAATTTAGTGGAGGAGCTCTTGATGATCCCAATGTGCACTTAGCAACTTTTCTCCAGCTATGTGACACAACCAAGAGCAATGGTGTGAGTTCAGATGCAATCAAGTTGAGACTCTTTCCTTTCTCCCTTAGGGATAGAGCTAAACTATGGTTGCAATCACAGCCACTGGAAAGTATCAGTACGTGGGAGGATTTAGTTAGTAAATTTCTAGCTAAGTACTTCCCTCCTCAGAAACTGGCAAAGCTAAGGAATGACATCAACTCATTTGCTCAAAAAGAAGGGGAGTCACTCTATGAAGCATGAGAAAGATACAAGGAGATGCTCAGAAAATGTCCACACCATACAATCCCTGAGTGGCTACAAATTCAAACATTCTATGATGGAGTTTCTCAAAGTTCAAGAGTCATGATTAATGCAAATGCTGGAGGATCTCTTCATAGAAAAACCCCCGAAGAAGCTTTGGAGTTGATTGAGACAATGGCTGAGAACAATTTCTTATGTCCAAGTGATCGCACTCCATTAAAGAAAGGTATGATGGAGTTGGACACATTGGATACTCTCTTGGCACAAAACAAGTTAATGTCTCAACAACTAGCTACACTCACAAAGCACATGGGACTAATGCAAGTTGCTACAGTAGGACCTTCAAGTTCATCTTGTGAGCTTGGTGGGGGAGCCCATAAAAATGAAGAATGTGATCTTTTCAAAGAAACCCCACTTGAGCAAGTGAACTACATGGGGAACCCTCCAAGGCAACAAAATGACCCATATTCCAAAACTTACAATCCTGGGTGGAGGAATCATCCTAATTTTAGTTGGGGTAATCAAGGGCAAAAACAATTCAATGCTCCAGTTGAACAACAACCTCCGTTCATTCCTGCACAAGGTCCCCCTAAACCATCTTCATTGGAGATTGCCATGGAGAAACTCACTCAATCCACTTGCACATTTGTGCAACAAACCTCAAGTTTCATGCAAGAGACAAGGGCTAATTTCAAAAATCAAGAGGCTTCCATAAGGAACTTAGAGGTGCAAATGGGGCAAATAGCTTAACAACTCTCTGAGAGGCCTTCTGGAATTTTTCCAAGCAATACAGAGCCAAATCCTAAGGAGCATTGCAAAGTTATTCAATTGAGGAGTGGAAAAATAATCAAAGAGCATAAAGAAGAAAAGCAAGAAAAAGGGGATGTACGGGAAAAGCAAAAAGAGAAAGAAGTATCCATGCATGAAGAAGAAGAAAAAGAAGCTCCCATGCAAAAAGAAAAGAATGAAGAGGTCAAAGTTACTCCATACAAACCAAGGTTACCATATCCTCAAAGACTTCAAAAACAAACCCAGGAGAAACAATTCTCAAAGTTCTTGGACATATTTAGGAAGCTACAAATAAATATTCCATTTGCTGAGGCTCTTGAGCAAATGCCTTTATATGCCAAGTTCATGAAAGATTTGCTATCAAGGAAAAGAACTCTCAAGGAAGATGAAACAATGATGCTCACGGAGGAATGTAGTGTTGTCATTCAAAAGAAGATTCCTCAAAAATTAAAAGATCCTGGGAAGTTTTATGTTCCTTGCACTATTGGAAGGTTGACCATTGGGAAAGCCTTGTGTGATTTGGGAGCAAGCATAAACCTCATGCCTCTTTCTATAATGAAGAAATTAAATATTGAGGAAGTGAAGCCAACCTCTATCTCCTTGCAACTTGCTGATCGTTATATCAAATTTCCATTTGATGTTGTAGAAAATGCACTTGTCAAGGTTGATAAATTCATTTTTCCTACAGACTTTGTGGTACTTGATATGGAGGAAGATGAAGACACTCCCATTATCCTTAGGAGACCATTCTTAGCCACTGGAAGAGCATTAATTGATGTACAAAAGGGTGAGTTAACATTAAGAGTTCATGATGAAAAGGTGGTCTTTAATGTTTTCAACACTATGAAATTCCCAATAGACCAAGAAAGTTGCATGAGGCTAGATACAATAGATCCTTTAGTGGAGGAAGTGTTTGCATTAACTTGGGAAGATGAGGTCATAGAAACAATAGCTCTTGTTGAAGAAAATGATGAAAAAGAGCAAGAGGATCCTAAAAAGTCAAATTCTTCCCTAACACTTCAAGAAACAGAGGAGCTTTTGTTGAAGAAAAAGGGTGAGAAGCAAGAACCTACAAAGCCCAAATTAAAACCATTGCCTGCATCTCCCAAATATACTTTCATAGGAAATGATGAGTTCTATCCTGTGATAATCAATGCTTCATTGAATGAAAAAGAGGAAGGAGAGTTACTGGAAGTGTTGAAAAAGCATAAAGAGGCAATTGGGTGGAAGCTTAGTGATCTCAAAGGAATTAGTCCAACAATGTGCATGCATAAAATCCTCATGGAAGAAGACTCAAAACCAGTGGTGCAACCTCAAAGAAGACTTAACCCCATCATGAAGGAAGTGGTGTTAAACGAAGTTATGAAGTTATGGGATGCTGGAATTATTTATCCCATTTCTGACAGTCCTTGGGTGAGTCCAGTATAAGTGGTGCCAAAGAAAGGTGGCATCACTGTAGTAAAGAATGAAAACAATGAGTTGATCCCTACAAGGACAGTCACGGGGTGGAGAATCTGGATTGATTACCGAAGATTGAATGTGGCTACTAGGAAAGATCATTTTCCTCTTCCATTCATTGACCAAATGCTGGAGAGATTGGCTGGTCATCCATATTACTGCTTCTTGGATGGATATTCAGGCTACAATCAAATTGCAGTAGACCCTGTAGATCAAGAGAAGACGGCTTTCACATGCCCCTATGGATTTTTCGCCTATCGAAGAATGTCTTTCGGGTTGTGCAATGCACCCGCCACTTTCCAAAGGTGCATGCTTTCTATATTCTCTGATATGGTAGAAAAATTTATTAAGGTATTTATGGATGACTTCTCTGTTTTTTGTGATTCCTTTGAGTCTTGTCTTAAACATCTATCTTTGGTTTTAATGAGGTGTCAAGAAACAAACCTTGTTTTAAATTGGGAAAAGTGTCATTTTATGGTAACAGAGGGTATTGTTCTTGGGCACCGAATTTCTTCCAAAGGTATTGAAGTTGATAGAGCAAAGGTGGAGATAATTGAAAAATTACCCCCTCCTATGAATGTCAAAGCAATGAGGAGTTTCTTGGGTCATGCTGGATTTTATAGAAGATTCATAAAAGACTTTTCAAAAATTGCAAAACCTTTGAGTAATCTTTTAATGAAAGATTCCCAATTTGAATTTGACAATGAATGCATGCATGCCTTTGAAACTCTGAAAACCAAACTTGTCACTGCACCAATAATTTCTCCTCCTGATTGGTCCTTAGACCCTTTGAATTAATGTGTGATGCAAGTGATTTTGAAATTGGGGTTGTCTTAGGACAAAGAAAGGACAAGTTGTTGCATGTGATTTATTATGCAAGCCGTGTGTTAAATGATGCACAGGAAAATTATGCAACAACAGAGAAGGAATTATTGGCTGTAGTTTTTGCTTTTGATAAATTTAGATCTTATTTGGTTGGTTCTAAAGTAATAGTCTACACTGATCATTCTTCTCTTAAGTATTTGATGAGTAAACAGGATGTAAAGCCAAGATTGATCAGATGGGTGTTGTTGCTACAAGAGTTCAACATTGAGATAAGAGACAAGAAAGGTTCAGAAAATTTGGTGGCAGACCATTTGTCAAGAATTGCACATGAAGGTGGGCAAAGGATTGAGGTACCAGTAAATGAAAAGTTTCTAGATGAACAACTCTTAGCCGTACAAGTGTTACCTTGGTTTGCTGACATGGCTTATTACAAGGCTGGGGGAAGGGTTCCAAGTGAAATGAATGAGAATCAGAAAAAGAAATTCATGCATGATGCTAGATACTTCTTATGGGATGAACCTTATTTGTTCAAGAGGTGTTCTGATGGTGTAATTAGAAGGTGTATCCCAGAAGAAGAAGTGTATAGTGTTTTGTGGCATTGTCATGGTTCAGAATATGGTGGCCATTTTAGTGGAGAAAAAACAGCATCAAAGGTACTGCAAAGTGGGTTGTATTGGCCAACTATTTTTAAGGATGCAAGAGCTTTTGTGGAAAGATGTGATAGATGTCAAAGAACTGGGAATTTGTTAAGAAAGCATGAGATGCCTCAGAAATTCATACTTGAGGTGGAGTTGTTTGATGTGTGGGGAATAGACTTCATGGGTCCATTTCCATCCTCATACTCCAACTTGTACATCCTAGTGGCAGTGGATTATGTTTCTAAATGGGTGGAAGCAGTTGCATCTCCCACCAATGATGCAAAGGTGGTAGTGAATTTCCTAAGGAAGATGATCTTTTCAAGATTTGGAGTTCCTAGTACTTTGATTAGTGATGGTGGAAGTCACTTTTGCAAGAGGCTCTTCACTTCTGCAATAAGCAACTGGAGAGCCTCTTGCAAAAGTATGGAGTCAAGCACAAGGTAGCCACTCCATATCACCCTCAAACAAGTGGACAAGCAGAAGTTTCTAATCGAGAATTGAAAAGAATCTTGGAAAAGATGGTAAATGCTTCAAGGAAGGATTGGTCAAGGAAAATTGATGATGCACTTTGGGCTTACAGAACCGCATTCAAGACACCATTTGGTATGTCTCCTTATCAACTCTTGTACGGTAAATCTTGTCATCTGTCGGTTGAACTGGAACACAAATCATTTTGGGCCGTAAAATTTTTTAATTTTGATGTGAAATCGGCAAATGACAAGAGGTTGCTACAACTTAATGAACTTGAGGAATTTTGTAGTCAAGCCTACGATAATGCTAAGTTGTATAAGGAGAAAACCAAGAGGTGGCATGATAAAAAGATCACTCCAAGACAATTTTTACCTGGTCAACAAGTACTCTTATTTAATTCAAGATTAAGATTGTTCCTAGGAAAGTTGAAGACAAGATGGTCGGACCATTCACTGTGACCAAGGTTTCATCTTATGGGCATGTAGAGATCATGGACCCCAAATCTGAAAGGAAGTTCACTGTGAACGGACAAAGGTTGAAACACTATCTTGGGGAGAAATTGACCGACTTGTCTCGGATCAAATACTCACTTGAGAAAGTTATACGTCAAGCTAGTGACGTTAAAGAAGCGCTTATTGGGAGGCAACCCAATTAAGTATCTTTTTATTTAGTTTTGTTCATTTTATTTTTAGGTTTATTTGTTTTGTTTTCTTCAAAAAAAAAAATTCATTCAGGCGCCCTGCGCCAAGAATGAAGGAACCTGAGGCGTCGCGCGGCTGATATCGCGCTTCGCGCCCCCGAGACAGAACCAAATTGGTCACACTATGCACAGTCTCGCGCATAACGCCTCATAGGCGCATCGTGCCCCCTCTTTCCTCTCTACCGCGTGCCCCGCGCGCGCTAGCCAGGCGCACCGCGCCATGAAAACATAATTGAATTGGCCGAATCACGCCCCCTCGGCGCCTCGCGCCTAATCCTCCAAATTTAGGGCGCTCCGCGCCCAATTCCCTCTTGTTCTTTGGCGCTTGGCGCCTTTCTCAAAATTTTGGGCACCACATTCTCGCGCCTTGCGCACTGACAGGGAATCTACTCGGGGCATTATTAAAAGATGCCCTGAACCTACTATTTTTTTTCCTCTCCATTCATGCAATACTCTCTCATCTCTTACACACTCTAATCCCGTCCATTCTAAACCTTCATTCTCACACTCACATAACCACACACACTTCCCTGTTATTGTGGTCATCATCGCGGGTGTTCATACCCATCATCTAATTCTTCTAGTTATCTTTATTCTAGGTAAGTTGTTCATTAACTATGAAGCATGTTAATTTTTTTTTAGCTGTTCAATTCTTATCAATGTAAGATTATGAATATTGTTGAGTTAATGAAATTTAGTTAAATAGAGATAATATAGAGGTATTAGAAATTTGTCAATGAATCTGTTGTTCTGAGGAAATTAATTAATGACTGATAGAAATGATTGTCACTAATGCTTAGCTTAAAATTTTGCAAAAATTTTAAGTTTGGTGTTGCAGAAAATATCATTTGATTCATTGTGCATAAGCTCTGTTGTGGGATAAGGATGATATAAAGAATGTGTAGGGAGGTTATTATGTAGTTTCTCTTTTCTCTTGAGCTAACAAAGCTAATGGTGTCACTGTCATGTGGATTCCTGTATTGGTTTGATTTTCCTTTCAGGAAATGGCACCAACATCTAAGAAAAGAAAAGGGAAGGAAGTGGCTGCATCCCCTTCTTCTTATTCTCATCGCTTCCGGACTAAGGAAAATCAAGATTACTACAACTCTGTGGTAGTAAATAAATATCATTCCGGAAGTGGGTTTTGCACTTAAAGAGGGGGAATTCCCAGAGATTCAAGAAGAAATTGCTCGAAGAGGATGGGAGCTGGTGTGTTCACCCCCTAGAATTGTGGGAATGCAAAGGGTACTGGAATTTTATGCAAATGCCTGGCAATCTGACAAGAGCAAGGAAAGAGAATTCAAGAGCTTTGTCAGAGGAAAGGAAGTTGAGTTTAGCTCCGAGATCGTGGAGAGTGTGCTGAATTTAGAAGTCAATCCAGATAAATCTCCCTATGGATTTTGCGCACGGATGAAAGGAAATCAGAAGCTGCAAATTGTATTGCGAGCAATTTGTATTCCAGGGGCGAGCTAGAAGATGGACAAGCAAGGCCGTCCGAATCAATTAGCTCGATCAGATCTTATCCCTGTAGCTAGGGGGTGGTCGGAATTCATTAATCATTCTCTTATCCCAACCACGCAATATTCGGAAGTGACAGTGGATAGAGCAGTAATGGTTCATTGCATTATCACGAAGGAGCAAGTTGATTTGGGAACAATCTTGTCCAAGGCTCTTGAAAATTTTGTTTATTCGTCAAGAATGACTCTGGGACTTCCATGGCTCATCCAGCGCATCACACAAGCCGTCGGGGTAATAATTGAGGGTGATTCTCCTATCCACATACCTTGGCCAATAACTACTGCAACCATCGGAAAATCAAAAAAGAAATATGTGGGCAAGGCTCCCGAAGTTCCATCTTTTCCTCCTCCCAATGATCCTATGGGTGAAATACCGAGTCAAAGTCAGAATCAAAATGAGCAATCGGAATTGCAGAAGTTGAGGGTTGAATTTGATCGTTTCAAATTGGATTCCTATGGAATGTATGGTTATCTATCTCATGCATTCCATAATTGAGGGTGATTCTCCTATCCACATACCTCAGCCAATAACTACTGCAGCCATCGGAAAATCAAAAAAGAAAGATGCGGGAAAGGCTCCCGAAGTTCCATCTTTTCCTCCTCCCAATGATCTTATGGGTGAAATACCGAGTCAAAGTCAGAATCAAAATGAGCAATCGGAATTGCAGAAGTTGAGGATTGAATTTGATCGTTTCAAATTGGATTCCTATGGAATGTATGGTTATCTATCTCATGCATTCCATAAACTGGATCCGGAAAAATTTCCGGAGTGCCGAATTACTTGCAAGCACGTATGGCAAGTAAGAGAGCCCAATCCATCAAATGAAGAGGATGATGATGATGAGGAAGAGGAAGAAGATGGTGATGAAGACGAGGATCAAGGGGGAGATTGACCACCCCCCTCAGGTAAGTTTCTACCTTACTCTTGAATAATCTCTGTTTTGTTTTCTGTGTTTCCTTTTAAGTCGTGTTTCGTTAGTGTCTTGTGTTTGTGCTAGTGGAGTAATGGAATTGATGAGCAATTTTGAAAAGAACAAAAATGATTATAGTTGTTAAGGCTAGCTCAAGTATTTGATTAACATGCATGCATGAAATATTAAGTAAATGATGCTGAGTAATTAGAGAAGCCGAAAAGAATAATGCTCTAGAGAATTCTTATAGGGGTTCTTGGAGTATGTCTAAAAGCCAACTGAGTTGAAAAATTAAATGCATAAATGTAGTGTGAAGTCTCTGAGAAATTACCGATGAAAACAGATGAACCATAATAGGTGAAGACAAAAAGGGTAGGCCTTGTCGAAAATTATCTAAGGCTCTGAGCACCAATGGCTAGGGGACATCTTCATTCAATATTTTTAGAACCTAGCTATGTGCTTGTGGTGTGATTGTGTCAGAGAAAGGCTTGGGTAATTAGATTCGAGGGGTGCTTCATCACCTAGCGTCTTGGGCCAACTGGACCGAGAACGTTAATCGAAAACTCATCTTAAAGAGCTACCCTGAGACAAAGCATTTAGAGTCATATTCCTTAAGGAGCAAAAGGCAAGAGCACTACCCCTAAATTATTGAGAAAGCTAATTCATCGGCGGTGAAATTAAAAAGTATAAATGTCATTGCACTACATGGTTGTGAAGTTATTATGAAAACATAGTTGGTTGATAGAATCTCTTGAAGAACCCTTATAACATGATCTGGAGTATGTTTCGAGTGTCCTCTCTATTGAAGGTGATTTAATGAAGGATATAAAGTGATTAAAATTGCATGTAGTCTTATTGCTTTGAGTTAGCCTTGCTGTTTAATTATAAAAGTTCTGGAAAATATTGTTCTTAATTCCTATGCCCTACTTTGTGTTTTGTTTTAAGTGTTTCGTTGCTTGAGGACAAGCAACACCTTAAGTTTGGTGTTGTGATGCCATGGCATTTTTATTTAATTTCGTAGTTTAATTTCTAAGAAATTGTGTCAGTTTTATTTATTTTCGGTGTGTTTTTAGAGTAAATTAAGTAGTTTAGAATAAATTGGAATTTCCTGGATCATATTACGTTTTGGTATTATTATGGTGCTAATTTCAGGAATAGTTGAAGTAATTCATGTGGTGTATTGTCAATGCTCAATGATCAAATACACGCACTCATCGCGCCATCCCCACGCGTCGCGTCTTGAAGGAAGCCCAATTCCAAGCGCTTCGCGCCCCAAAGTCAGAACCAAATGGAGAAGGCGCAAGAAATCAGGCGCCCATTGCTAGTATAACGCGCAGCGCCAGGGGGGAAGCTTGATTCCTCGCCCCGCGCCCGGTGCGCGCCCTGCGCCCACCCAAAACCGCGCCTCGCGCCCGAGAAGCACTCCCTTGCTCGCGCGCCGCGCCAACACGTCGCCCTGCGCCCGTGAACCCTGCCTGCCGTCGCGATCCGCGTGTGGCTGAGGCCCCGCGCCCGGAAGAACTGGAAGCAAAACACCATAACTAATTTTCAAAATTGTGTTATGATTTAGGATCATTTCAAATGCAAATCTATTTGTTATATTTCTGGAGTTATTTCTAAACTAAAATCCCTTTGTTTCAGGGATAGGAACAATTTGAATTCTAGGACTATTTGGTTATAAATAGGACTAAAATGCAAGCTTAGAAATACTGGTTTTTATCGGTTGTTCTATCTTTTATTTACATACTCTGGGTTATTTTCATAAATAAATTCAGTTATTCGTTCTTAACAATGTCTTCTTATTTTTATATTGTGTTCTCTTTAATTATGAGCAACTATACTCTTTGTTAGGGTGAGGGGGATCGTATTACTATGAATTAATCTGATGTTTGTGAACTTTTGAGTTTTATTAATTCAATTCAAGCAATTACCTTATTTGTATTGTGTTGTTCTGAGGATTGGAAAGTCACTTTTCAACTTATCTGGATTCATGTGTTTATTTGGGAAAATAAATTTGTGAATTAGCTTAAGGGAAATTGCCAGAAAGATTGATATCTAGGAATAGAGTCAAGATTTTTGTGAACTTTTAATCAGTAATAAAATTTTATCTTTTCTTTGAAATGATTTGATCAAGGGATTGACTAATTGTTCTTAGAAAAAGTGTTAAATTACCAAGGAATTGGAATTGACAATTTAAGATTCGTTTATTGAATTGAAGTTTTAAAATACAAAGGCAAGCAAATGTTTATTAATTTCATAAGATACGTGAACTCAATACCCTAACCTTTCAGCAATTGAATTTTCATTAACTTTTTACTGCACTTTTACATTCTACGGTTCTTTCATTTACGTTTTACTTTTATTCATCAAACTCTCTTTGATTTGTCTAATTAGAAATCTACTTTAAGAAAGTTTTACTCGGTTCTTTAATCCTCGTGGGAACGATACCCACTCACCGTGGTTTTATTACTTGAACGATTCGGTGACTTGCCGATACCCTATCAGTCATGTCCTTTGGACTAACCAATGCTCATGAGGTCTTCATGGATTACATGGACAAGATCTTCAGACCTTATTTGGATAGATTGCTTGTTGTCTTTATTGATGACATTCTTATCTAGTGAAAGACATAGGAGAAGCATGAGAGCCATTTGAAGATTGTTTTGGAGGTGCTGAAGGAGAATAAGCTTTTCATGAAGTTGTCGAAGTGTGAGTTTTGGATGGAGGAGGTGAAGTTTTTGGGGAATGTGGTGTTGAGAGCATGCATTTCAGTGGTTCCTAGTAAGATAGAGGCTGTGAGGAGTTGGGAAAGACCTACTTTGGTGATGGAGATTCAAAGTTTTCTAGGGCTAGTAGGGTATTACTGTAGGTTCATCTCGAACTTCTCTCAGATTGTGTTACCCTTGACAAAGATTACTAGGAAGAATTCTTATTTTGTGTGGACGGAGTAGTGTGAGTAGAGTTTCTTGGAGTTGAATAACAGGTTGACCTCGACTCCAGTGCTTACACTGCCAGACCCCAGTGAGCGCTTTGAGGTTTACTATAATGCTTCAGGGAAATGGTTGTGTTAAGTGCTTATGAAACATCACAAAGTTGTGGCCTATGCTTCATTTCTGTTGAAGCCACACGAGTTTAATTACCCGACTCATGACTTAGAGCTCGCGGCGGTAGTGTTTGCCTTGAAGATATGGAGGCGTTATCTTTATAGAGTCAGGTTTGAGGTATTCTCTTACCACAAGAGCTTGAGGTACTTGTTTGATCAGAAGGAGTTGAACATGAGACAAAGGCGATGGATGGAGTTCCTGAAGGACTATGATTTTGAATTGAACAACCATCCAGGGAAGGCGAACGTAGTGGAAGATGCTTTGAGTTGTAAGACGGTGAGTATAGCCCACGTGATGGTTAGATAAGCCAAATTGATAGAGGTGTTTAGGAACCTCGACATTGGCTTCCTCTAGGAAGAATTTGTGATAGAGCTCCCTTCATCCACATCTCAGAAAATGAGTTTTGAATTAAAGACCTCATTATTGGCAGTGTTTGGGCTCTCGATAAGCTTTAGACCCCCTTCCAGATGATGTTTCAATGGAGATTTTGAGCTTGAGTTATTCTTATGGTGCTGATCGGTTCAATCAGATCGGTGTTGGAGGGAGTCATCAAATCCCAACTATTCTGCAGCAGCAGGTTATTCATGGCTTGTGGAGAAGAGTTATGGCCAGGCTCAGTGTCTTAACTGGTCCTATTTATGAAGGCTTCGATGCGTGAAAAGGTGAAGCTTCTCCTATGGCTCGCTGTTAATAATGCACTCCCAATGGTTGTCTTTAGATATCATTGTCGGCTGGAGAACTCTAACCTCTGCCCGAGATGTGGGAAGCTTAGTGAAACCATCATCCACTGTTTATTTTACTGTGATGATGTCGCTCAGGTGTGGGCCAATCTTGGTTTACAAGACCTCGTGGATTTGGTTCGACAACGACCTCAGGAGTGGCTAGAGATTTGTACCTCACATGGCACGATTTCCCTTGTATTGGCGTGTCTTTGGTGGGTGTGGAGAGATCAGAATAGATTTGTTTTTGAGGGGACAACATGGAATAGCTCATCCTTTTCTTGTCTCATTAGAAATGATGTGATTTATTATGATGATTTGTTGTCAAAACATATTAATGCTAAGAATAAGGGAGTGATGTGCTCTAGTTTAAAGTGGATGCCTCCAATGCTAGGTTTTCTCAAGCTCAATTGTGATGCTAGTATACAGTGGGAGAAGAATCGAGCAGGGTATGGTTTTGTAATCAGAAATGATGGCAAAGAGTGGGTGCGTGGTTGTTGGGGAGTTTTCACAACTCTCGGGATTGTTCATTGTGAGTTAATGGCAATTTGGTCTAGTCTTTTCCTTGCTTGGAGTAGCAACTGCAAGAAAGTGTTGTGTGAATCAGACAATTGGGAAGCAGTGTAACTCTGTCTTAGGAGCGAAGTCATGGAGGAGCATCCCGATTTGGATTTGGTTCTGCGGATTAAGGAATTCATGTCTAGAGACTAGATTGTTAGAGTTAATCGCATCTACAGGGAGAGTAACCTTGTTGCTGATTGTTTGGCAAAGCTTGGGTGAGAGGAAATCAGTTTATGGTGGAATGGGTTTTGCCACCGGAGTCTGCCCTGCATCTGCTAGTTAGGGACATTAACTAGCTCTTGTGTGTTAATTTGTGTGTTCACTTTACCAAAAAAGAAAGAGATTATCTAAAGAATGATTCTTGATTGAGAATTAGGCATTAGATGGTGCTTAGATCGATTTGTGCACTATTTTGTGTATGAATTGGTAGATGTTCTCCTAGTGTGATTGTAGGATTATACAGTTGCGTTAAGTCAAGTAGATGTCCCAAATGCTTTCCTAGCATGGTTGTTGGATTATACGATTGCATTAGGTTGAGTAATGTCATGTCCTTAATGCTTGCCTAGTATGATTGTTGGATTATACACTTGCACTAGGTCAAGTATGGATACACTCTTAAATACCATGCATTAAGTTTTTGATGCATTGCTTTGTAGAGTCAAGGATAGGAAAACCATACCAATCGTTTCTCCTACACTATCATATTTTAGTTTATTGCCTATTTACTTCTCTTTTGTAATTTTAGTTATATGCTCATGTTTCCTACCCCTGCTTTATTTACCAAATCACTAGACTGAACTTCCTTATGAGACAACCCAAGTTAGCTTCCACTTACTACGTAATTGGTTCCCAGTTCGATTTTTATTTTCTTATTTTCTAAATTGTGCGCGTGCTGGAGAATTAACGACACTCCAATGCATCGTCAATTTCTGGTGTTGATGGTGGTGTGGGTGTTGGTGGAGGTATGTGTGGAATGTCTTGTTGGCTTGAGTCGGATGCTTGAGCATCATCCAATTCTTGCATCAAGAGGTTTTCATTGGAAGTGGTGGTGGTTGGAGATATGAAGTGTTGGATGGGTATGGGTTGTGGAGGTGTTATCCCTAAAATTTAATCTATAGAAATGGAAATCGAAAAATTTTGTCGAGAGGATATATAAATCGAAACAGCTGAGACTAATACATCTGGTAAATCTTTAGCCGGAGCTGAATAGCCAAAAATTCTCAGTTGGGATTGGTACTAGTTGAGCCGAGGAACAAAGGGGGATCGGCTGAGGAAAACGGCTGCAAGCGGCTATGGAATTCGTGGGGCACAAAGTGAATCAAGGAATGTTGATTAGCCGAGGAATATGATTTTCGCTTCAGACAAGAACGTGGGCAACGGTTAAACGCAAAATCCGCAAACACGATCCAAATCAAGCTAGCTATAAAAGGGTGAGAGTAGGCGAAAGGAGGGCATCAGACATCGATCAACACACTTTAATATACTTATTCTTTATTGCATTATAGTTTCTTTTATTTCCAGAATTCTAGTATTAGATGTAGGTTAAATTCAAATTTCCAATTTATGGTGTATTTTGAACGTTTTTTATGATAATCTAAATTCATTTTCTTTCGTAAGTTATGTTTTACGCATATCTTCCCACCCAAAATCTCGTCCTTCGTCGAGATATTTGGGGAACTCACAGTTGAGAATTAGATTCCCGTTCTCAGTGTAGTTGCCTCAGTCGAGGGATCGTTAGGTTGTTGTTTGTTCTTTCGGCTAATCGTCTCAGCTTTAGCCGAAGACCGTTTTACACGACAACAATCCTTGAAATATTTATTCTGAATTTGTCTATATGTGCCCCAAGAATAGAGATTATTTCCCTGGATGTAGAAATGAGCATCCAAAGGAAACTTTACATGTTCGAGAATGTGTGTGAATGGGCAAGCATATGGTAGACTGGTTGTTCTTCTGTTGGATGAATCTACATTAATTAACATGAAATCCATTATTAGCCTTGGAAGTTTTTGTTAGTGTAACAACCCTATTTTGGTTTTGAAGATAACAAAACTAATGTAGATATCCTTGTTATATTTGATGTAAAGTTATATCTGATGTATAAGCCTTTAGAAGCATAGAAAATAGTTTCAGAAGCTTATTTGTATTGGTGTAAATGACATCAGAAGCTTGGATGTATTTTTCTGTATTTGATTATCATGTAATCTAGGTTGGTTTTATGTAATTAAACTAGATTAGGTGATGCATTAGATTAGTTTTTCTTATATGTATTATAAAAGTACATCAGAAGCTTGACTAGATACATCAAAAGCATATTAGGCGCATCAGAAGCATGGCGTATGTGTTTCAGAAGATTAGAAAATACATTAGAAGGATGATTTCAGTGTTCAGAAGCATATAAGAAGTATGGAAGTAGTTTCAGAAGGATAAATCAATTTTCACAAGCTTGAGATTATTCTGTTAAATGTATTGTTTGTTTAATTAGATCACGTGTGTATTTTAGTGATAAAGGTTGCTATTACAGTTGACATTTCTGGTTATAAATTGCATCTCTATATAAGAGATGAATCTTTGTTATAATAATGCATGAGACAGTATAGAGAGAAAAAGACACAAAAAGTGAAAAGAAAAACAGAGAAAAAAGAAATATCAAACGCAAAAAAAAGAAAAGAGAAAAAATGCAGATTTGATAATTTGAGAAAAGAAAAGAGAGAAAAAAGTGAAAAATGCACTTGAGAAAGTGAGAAAAGAAATATCGAGTCATAATAACATTTGAGAAGAAAGATTCTGTAACACCCCAATAATTAGTCCTCCATGCTATAGTCATTTCGGACTAACTATTCGAGTGTCACTTCTTGAACATTATAGCATATGTTATGTTTCTAAAATAGATACTGTGAAAATACGTGGGAATTAATTTCGCAAATATCATACTTCGAAAATAGGGGCAACGTCATACATATACCGTTCTGTTACATCATACATCAGTATTACATAATAATATACATACAGTCCTCTACTTCATCAATACAGATAGTCTCCCACATCATATATCAGTAATGAAACTAGTAATATAAATAATAATACAACTACATAAAAATCCCGGCTAACATAGATCCAGAAGTAACCTAATACACATGACTGGAAGAGAACTAAACGGGGTGGAAGCTTAAAGCCTCCGTCTTCAAGTCCACCTGGTGTCTCCGTCTCCAAGTATACCTGATTACCTAAAAATATATACCCACGATAGGGTGAGCAACTAAAAGTTACTCAGTAGGGGCGGCTATCTCGGGTTTATTATAAAAAGGTGAAGCATGCTAGATTTCAATTCAGTAATTAGTTCATAAACTCAGTATCCCGAGATAACCTCATCCTAGGTGCGTCTTGCTCATTTTATTGATACACATATGTATAATTATATATATACCAGTCCTTGTAAATGTGCAGTGACCTGTGTGCATCTACCATCCAAAACACATGATTTTAATATAACACTGAGTATACAAAAATACAAATAGAAGTATAATAATATACTTTCTTTAGGTGTCATGTGTAATGATCTCTTTTTACTTTGAATGGCACCACCCTCTCTCTTACTATCCTCTGTCCTGCCTGGCCCCGGGTCATGAGCTCATACCTCTCTAGTTTCTACTAGACATCTGTGGGGAAGAGGGGTTTTATTCACTATCACTCACAAACCTGGTATTGGGGACCGAGGGGTTCCAACCCTCCCTTGCCAATTCAATTTGTGGAGAAAGCTACTCATAAATCTCATTTTCTCATTTCACATGACATCTTAATACAATCTTTATAAATTCATTCAATCATCAACAAATATCATCATTGTCATAATTTCATCAAATTTAACAACCCAATCAATTGCAGATTTTGGGACAGATTCAACATGGTTTAACAATAAAATCACCATAATTATAAAATAACTAATCTAACCTCCATATCTTTATGAGATAAACTATACTGATCATTACAACATCTCCAACAAACAAAACTCAAAAATAATTTATACAGAGAGAGAAATAAATCTCGCAATAATGCTCATTACAAAGAATTCAGCACTTCACTTTCAGATTAAAACTTATCTTTACATATTTTTCTGTATTAATCTAGAAGGTATTTGATTCTGAAAATTTTTATCAAACATCCTATATATCTTATATTTCCAACAATTATAATTTCACTAAATTTCATTTAGTATATTTTTAATCATGAATTTTTTAACACTGACTGCTTAGTTTAAGAGCCTGATTCTATGAGTCAAATTTAAAAATTCATAACTTCCAAAATATAAAGTCAAATTAAGTGATTTCTTTTGTAAACCCTTCATAATTGAGTTAACTTATAGATAAAATTGAAATGAACGAAAAATACCATCTGTGTAAAAAGAATCGAATTATTTTGTAACAGATGTCTATACGAGTTCTCTCTTAAAGTTTTGGGTAATATAATCTCCTTATAACTTTAAATCATCAAAACCAACTTAATCCTCATTCTTAATCACTTAAACACTCACATAAGCATATCAATCAGTCAATAATCATAACATAAAATTATAATTTCATAAAATCTTCAATTTAGGGTTCAAAACCCTCAAGAACACCCAAATTTCATGCAAAAAAATCTAAACCCCTACCTCAAATTGCTTCAAGATTGAACAAAACTTCAACAAATTCTTCAACTCTCTCTCAATCTCGGGTAGCCTCTTTGAAGGGGTTAATGGATGAGTTTCTTGAGTGTTTTGGGGCTGCTACTTGTGGGAAATGAGCCTATGGTGATAGTATATGGTATGGGTGGTGAATTTTGGTGATTAAAGTGATGATTTGGGTTGGTTTTGATGAAGAAATGGGGGAGGGAGAGAGAGCAACGGGTTAGGCTTAGAAATTAGGGATTTTGGAGAGTGTTTGAGTGTTATGAGGGGTGGTGAGTGTTATAAGAGTGATGGGGGACTATTTTGCAATTTTAGAAAGTCCAGGGACCAAATTCCAACATTGAGGGAGAGACCTAAATGCAATTTTACAAAACTTATGAAATTTCCCCCAAAATCATTTCTTTCACTCCTAATCCTCATTTTACTAATCCTGTAACACCCTGAGAATCGTGTTTAGTATGTGATCGAGTTATGACCATGTTTGACGACGCGCGACAATAACAAGATTATAACGTTGTGATTAAATGATTATTTATGGTGTTCTTATGGTGTGACCATGTATGATGTGTTGGTTTGAAGTTGTGTGATGATGATACTTATGTGGTGATTTTTGTGTTCTGGCAATACGAGCTATGGTGAATTAAGGCATCGCAAAGAATTAATTATGATCATTGATATTTGATATATGATGATGATAGAAATCAAATTGTTGTGGTGATGGATCAAGTGTAATTTTATGAAATTTATTTATGGCTAAATGGTATGATATTTGAACATAGTCGTGTATGTGCAAAGGTGAAATGTATGAAATCCTATATTATTTAGTGATGAATAATATAATAATGGTGTTGTCTATGATGGACATGTTCATGAGAAGTGAGAAATAAGGAACAGGATAATTATGTGACAACATATGTATATATGTAAGTGCTTCTGTGTACATTTATGTGCCAAAGTGACTGGTGTATATATATATATGTAAATATACATTTGAATTTCTTTACTCATGATGAAGAATGGTGATATATATATTTTAGAGTAATATATTTATGTATGATATATTAAATGTAATGTGTACCAATGAGGATATATGCATGAATATATATATATATATATATATATATATACCTGTATTCATGTTATGTAATTTAAATTAAATATATGTGCTATGTGCTAGTACATGATAATCTAGGTTGCTTGTGGAGCAAGGCAAAACCTAGCATTATTATTTGTATGAGTTAATAGAACTACAGGGAGAGGCAATGATCGTTATAAATATTAATTAATATTTATTTCAAAAGAGTTCAAATTGGTGTTTAGAAAGTTAATTTGAAAATATTCTCACCAATATTGGAAAATTGTGATTTTAAAGCTATTATTATTAAATTTCGCATTTTTCAGATTTTCAGGAAAAATCATTTAGTTATATAAATAATGTGAAATTAATAATATAGCGAGATAATTATTTTAGCCTTATTGAGAGTCTCAAAATATTAAGGAAATTTTGTAACGATCATATGTCATTTTCTTATTTTAAATATTATATGTTTAGTGAGTATCTGAGTAACCTGAGAGAGAGCTTGAGCTAGATCCTAAACACAACCAGAGCAACTTTTTAGGACCCTGAGCTCTCAAAAAATTTATTAGCTCTCACTATAAAACTTAGTTGCAATTTCTTACTCAAAATCATACTCAAACACATACTCATACTCACTACCTAAACACATTTAACACTAAAACAACACAAAATAACACAACAACACCACCCCTTGGCCTATAAACTTTCGGCCAACACCCCTAGCATAACACCACTTCACTTTCTCCCTCAAACACGCCATTTTCAGAGCTTCTTCCCCCTCCATCAACCCTAGCTCGGCCAGCCTTGGAAGCCCAAGAGCAACCACCATCAACACCACCCATTTTGCATTTTCTTCAAGCATCCAAGTGAGTTACTCATACCCTAACACTCCTACTCTGATTTCTGCTCTTGCATGTGCTGTTTGATGGTTGTGTGGTGAGATACTTGAGCTCCATTTTCGTTTTTGTTAAGCTTCCATGGTGATGATTAATGGTGGTGTGGAATGTTGATGTTGCATTTTGAGTTTGATGCTTGCATGTGTGAAATTTTGTGTTTTGTTTGCATTAGATTCTGAGATATGGAGTTTAAGTATTGATTGTGTGTGTATGTGAGTGTGGATGATGGTTTCTAAGTAATTTGGATGAGTGGGTATGAGATTTTGGGGCAAGAATGAGCCAGAACATGATTTTCTGCGTTGTCTGCAGAATCTATTCTGTGGGGATTGATAACGCGGTTTTTACCAATATTTTATGCCCTTAATTTGGATGATTGTATTCAATTCTTAAGCTCTATTTTGGCCTCTTATTGTATTTAATTCAACTTGAGATTAATCTGAGCTTAATAGAAATAAAGGCTAAAATAACACGTTTTATGATGTTTTTACAATTCAAGGATGACCTTTGCACTTGATCTTGGATATTTCGTATTTTTAGTGCAGGTCACAGGTATTATTGGAGCTGTAGACATCAGGAACTGAGCAAGAAGCAGAACAGTGGATTTCAGAGCAGGCATCGAGCGCTCCAGCGCCCGTAGCGCGCGTGGCTCACTTAAACCTGTCACGTGCACAACGCTGGCGCTTCAGCGCCCGTAACGCGCCCCAGCGCCGCGCCGCAACTCTGTCACAGCAGAAACCCTATCTGCACGAGTTGGGGGCCCAAATTGACTAGGGTTTGGAGGCTGCTCACTCTATTTAAAGAGAGCTAATGCATCAGAAACACAACATCTCTTAGAACCACTCACTACCTCCACTTTCACTTATTTTCTTTTCCTAGTTAGAGTTATTTTGTCTTCCCATTAGGATTTCCGTTTTCCTAGTTTAGCTCTAGCTCAGTTATTTGCATTCCAACGTTATTCGTCCAGCCCTCTTTGGGTTTTGTAAGTTACTCTTTATCATTAATTCAGTTATTCGTTTTTCCATCTTGCCAACTTGCATTTAATTTTTTGCTTTGTTATTAATTGCTTTCTTTATTCCAATTTATTTCTTGCCTTTTAATTCCTTGCCATGAGTAGCTAAATTTCTTGGTGGTTTATGAGGGTGTGAACATCATTTGGGTAGATTGAGGATTTGTTCTTAATCTTGCATAAGTTTTCATTATCAAAACCTTGGCATATAATTTGAGATCTTAAATTGTGTGTTTAACCCTTGTCTTGGCTTACTCGATCGAGTTGGCTAATTCATTGGCATATGTTTATGTGTTAGTTGATTAATTGATGCATGGCATATTAGGAATTGGTAATGAGTAATTAATTGGCTGATTAGTCTCTTTAATTAGATTAATGTGATTGGCTTTAATAATTGTTGAGGGTGGAACTAAAGGTGAGATCTCACTAATTAATCTCATTCTAGGCAATTAATCATTAGAATCACAACAAAGGAGTTAGATCTAACTCCGGCGTAATTAATCAACTCATGCATTCTTTTGTAGCCAATGATTGACACCCTAATGAATGTTCCACCCCCATAAACAGCTGCTTTTATTATTTTCATTTTATTCCAATCTAATTACCTTGCACACAAAAACCCCCAATTATGACAAACCGTCAGACAACTAGTCCTGTGTATTACTCTCTTAGTCATTCCTTGTGAGAGACGACCCTGGTTTCCACTAAACTATATTAGGGGAACTTGGTTTAAAAATAATTAAATTTATGGTTGACACGACACAGCCATCAAATTTTTGGCGCCGTTGCCGGGGAATGGCGATGAAAGTAATCACTAGTTGTGTGATTTGTGAATAGTGTACATACCCGTTTTCTTTTGTTTTCTTTGTTTCTTTCAAAAATAAAAACAACAAAAATATTTTATTTATTTTTGCATTGCATTACATAGCATACTGCATATTTCATCGGTACATTGCATCACATTTAGCATTTGCATCCATAGAACTTGTTGTTCAAAGAACAGCAAAGTTCTGCGTCGGTATGAGCGCCCGAGCGCCCAATCAGCGCCCTAGCGCCCTCTCAGGCCGCGCCCTGGCGCTCTCGGACCGCCCGAGCGCCCGTTCGTCGTCCTGCAACATGTTTTCATGTTTTCTTCTCTTATTTTTCTTCTTTTTCTAGACTAACATGAACACTAACCCCAATTTTAGTCTCCAAGATTTTAGTTTCCATGGTTTTGCAGGTTATCAACCAAGTAGTGAGATGCAAGCACCACCATTACCCTCAAACCTTCACCAAACACCATACCCGTACCAAAACCCTCAACCGTACTATGAACCATACCCATCCTTTGACCCCTACTACCAGTCATATAATGAACCACCACCCTCCTACATTGAACCGTTTCCATACACATACCATGAGCCTAATCCTTACTCATATCCCATCGAACACCTTAATCAACCAACCATTGATCCATTCTACCAACCACAACCTTCTCAACCAATCGTATGTGCTTGTGTATAATGCCGGTATGCATTGGTTTTTGTTATAAAGCTTGTTGGTTGAGGTGATATGCTACGTGTGGCTGACGTGTAGATGATTATGTGATGGTAGTTGAGATAATGATGTGAAAATATGTTATAATTATATGCGATGTAGAACCTCTTGATTGAGATTAGAGTGAATTATGAGATGGTAATGCTTTATGAGATGATACGTTACGTTATGTGTAATGTGTGTGATCACATAATACCATGTTTGATGATAAAGTATGTTATGTGACATAATGAGATTATGGTCATAGATACTTGGATGAAAAGATATAATAAATGTATGAAATGATGAAACGGGAAAATGCTCATCACTTATGCATTGATTTCAAAGTTTATGTTTGCCTGAATAATTGTTTTAAAGATAGATTGTGAACATAGTTGAATACCAGATTGAGATGGTTGTTGTAATGATATGATTATGCACCTATATACTGTTAAGAAAAGTGATGAGTTACGATTGATGATGGGTTGGTTTCATGGGAATGCGGGTGATCCTGAGTACATGCAGGAAGCTCCGAGGAGTACCCCGGAAACACTAGCTGAAGCTTAATTGATATGGTTGTGTAAATAGATTGGTTTCGCGTAGAATGCCGGGTGACTCCTGAGGTACATGCCAGGAAACTCCCGAAGCGTACCCCGAAGCAACTAGAGGTAGATTTAAACGTTATGGTTGGATTGAGTTTTCGTACCGCTCACCGAGGCGAAGAGAATAATCGGTTAGTACCGCTCACCGAGGCGAAGAGAATAATCGGTTAGTGCCGCTCACCTAGGCGAAGAGAACAATCGGTTTTTGACCGCTTGCCGAAGCGATGAGAATAATCGGTAGTGTTGCTCGTCGAAGTGGAGAGATTTAACGGGAGGCCGTAGGATGAATGTTTGGAATTGTTGATATGCTTGTGATGGTATGATTAGATGTCCGGGAGGTGTGTGCATTCGCTTTGAATGAGGGATCACGAGAACTTAGAGAGACCCTAGGTTCCCTTAGAAACGGATCAGTAAGATGTTTGAACCAGTCAAAGTAATGACTCCGCCTTTTTCAGAAATGTAAAGTACCGTTTTATACCCGAGTATTACTTTGACTGGCTAGAATCGATGTTTCGAGCACGTAGATCTGTGTGCTCTGTGTAACTCACTAAGACAACCTCGTCTTACTCTTTTCTCTCTTGATGCTTCGATTCTAGATACGTATGGAGCAGCCCCAGTCGCCGCCCCTGCCGCGCCGACTGACATATGACTTCGCGGTAGCGAGCTGCATGTCGTCGACTGGCGCCGTGACTATGGTCTCCACCATATCCGGGGTATATCGTTTCTTCATCCCGGAGCTCATGGCGAGATACCCCGCTCCTGTTCCCGATCCTGCACCCGCGCCTGTCCCAGCGCCCGCTCACCCGCCACCACTTCCAAATGCCCATACCCGTTTCGGAGTCGGAGGAGTCAGACCCCGAGGAGGAAGGGTATGAGAATGATGAGGCAGCCCCGCCCACCGATGAGGGCGAGCAAATGGAGGACGAGTCGGAGGTGATATCCTTGGCTGGAGGACAAGCACTGAGCGAGGAGAGTGATGGATAACATCGGTCGGAAGACACCGGAGCCACGACTGGAAGATCGGCTTTGTAGCCGCCCCTTTTTATTCTAGTTATATCTTGTGGTCTATATGTTTTGTTCTGGAGCTTTTGTACCCCTACGAGGGAGATAAACACTTCTTTGGTTTGTATATATTTGTTGGGCAGCTTTGCACTCCACCTGAGTCCACCTTGTACATCCGGACCAGGACTTCACACTGTCCATTTTTGGTTGTAGCAGCTTTTTTCATATCATATGGCATGTATTAAACAGAACCTTTAATATACTTAAGTATTTTTATATTGCACTCCTACGCATGTAATATGTATTTAATATTATGGCCATTGATGTATGGGCCTCTATTACTTATGACATTCTTCATATACTTTTAGACGACCATCCAAGATATCCATTCGTGCATGATTCCAAAGGTCATGGCTCTCGAGTATCGACAATGTTATTTATTCGTGGTAAGGGTTTATGCAAAAAAAAATATATGGGGTTTTTGGGTGGTTGTAACATTTCAGTTTGTTAGTTATGTCCATGGCATAGTTAATAAATTGGGATGTTACAAATCCCTCATGCATAAATATGTTTTCACTCTCACCTAAAATACATTTTCACATCTTAAGACATAAATACTTTATAATTACTTTTAAATCACCTGATATGCTCAAAATCACTTTCATTAAATCCTAAAAATGCTCTAATGTTTCTAAATCATAATTAAACTATTTAACACTTTAAAATAATTCATATCTCATCATCAAGTATATACATTTATAAATCAACCATGCACAGATCATATTCATTATACATACTATACACTTACTTATAACACATAAAACATTCATGGTTCACATCAATCACATAGGTCAAACAATGCACATAGTACACCTTGCATACAATATACACATAAACCAATTAGGCCCTAATCAAGGTTAATTATCACTAGTTACCCTTAATAAAGACATAATTGAAAAGCGGGGTGTTACAGATTCAGTGTTCAGATTGTGATTTCTCGAAGAGATTCGGTGAAAGCAGAGGAGAAACAACAATTATCAATCACTAGTTGGGTTCAGAGGCAAGATTACAAGGTGTAAAGTCCTTGAGGTGCTCAAGGCAGGGAAAAATCTTCAAGAGAGATACATCTTGGAGTGGAAATCTTCAAAAGGGGTACATTCTGAAGTGAAAGTCTTTAGGAGGAGATATCCTAGAGCAAAAGTTTGTACATTGGTAGTTTGTATAGCAATTCTGCAAGTTTAGGCTTGTGGCAAACCTGAGAAGGTTGCAAAAGATATATTGATCTGTGTAATTTGTGCAAAGAAATTCAATAGTAGATCTCAATTTTGAAGGAGATTGAAGAACTGGATGTAGGCACAATTAAGGCCGAACCAGTATAAAATTGGTTTAATTCTCTTACCTTAGTCTCTTGCATTCATAATTGCATTTATTAATCAGTTTCTGATCATTGATTAATCATTTGATTGTGTTTTGATTGATTGAAATTGAAATTTGATGTTAAAACAACGAAAGCCCTTAATCTTGCTCTGAATTGCTTATGGTTCTTGAAAATTAAAGAACTTAATGATTTTGTAATCTTTGTGATATAATCTTGCTTGGGCAATATTAATTGATGTTTAAATAACTCAGAAGTACATTGAGTCGATAAAAGAAAGAATTTTAGATTGCATAATCGAAGGAAATATTGGTCGAGTGACCTCTAATATACTCAAGAGGGGGGTGAATTGAGTAGAAATGACAATTAAAAACTTTTCAAACTCCTTTTATGTGTTGATGGATAAAGTGATAATGTAGTATAAAATATATATGATAAATGCAAAAATAACAAGAGCAAGGGAAGAGAAAACTGATACAAGAGATTTATACTGGTTCGGCCACACCTCTATGCCTACATCCAGTTCCAAGTCTTCCACTCGGATAGTCCACTATAATCTTCACAAGATTACAACACTTGATTGTTCCAAAGGGATACCCCACCCTTCCAATCAAGTAGACCCAAACCAAAGTGATTATCACCCAATCACTTTATTTCAATCTTACAATTTGTGTGAAGAAAAAGAAAACTCACATACAAAAACTCTCTTAGAGAGTAGATATACAATTTGATAACACAATCCTATTATCTCAAAATGAATAGAAAGAATTAGACCACATGAGATTAGAAAAAGTGAGAGAAAGATGTTAAAACACTTTTCGAATATGTCTCTCATGATTCTCATTGTTTGGAATTAAAAACCATTGGTATTTATAGAGTTTCAACCATTGCAAGCATGAACCAATGTGACTCTTCAAATAAAACCAATTTAACATAACTTTTGTCATTGATTACTTCATACTTTTTCATTCAAATTTGAAATCTATTACATTGTAATCAATTATTGACATTCAAGAAACAATCTTTAAGAGTCAAAATAATTTCCAAACATATTAAAATAATTATCTAATATTTCAAAACTTATCAAAGATATTTTCCAAAACGTTTTAATGCATAGTTTTGAAACTTTAATTATTTTCATGAAATCATTTAATAAAATCATTTTGTAAACCAATTTCATAAGAATTGTGGTCATTCATTTTATCTATCTTGAGATGTACATAATTTAATCTAAATGACCTTACTAATTGATCTTTAAAATATCTTCAATATCTTCGAGATCAATCCGGTTAACATCATGCGACTTGATTACTTTGCTTTTCAAGATAACACGTTTATCCCTTTTTGACATTATCAAAACCTGTGACATTAAACACACATACAACCACACGAAATTCTGAAACAGGACAGAACTGTATATGTGTGATATTACTGCAATTTATTGATCTATTCTTGAGTAATCTGATGTTTGAAATTGTATGATCTGAATGTTTTGAATGTGTGAATCATTTGTTTACATGTTGATTTGAATGTATGAATTGATTTGACATTATCTGATCACAAAAGTTTATCTTTAGACATCAGAAGATAACATATCAGGAGCTGAAAAACTTCAGAAGCTGGGACTTCAGAAGATTAAATTTCAGAAGCTGATAGTTTAGAATCTGAGGTTGTTTCTAAACAAGATTGAAACATATTCTAAATAAATTTGATTGAACATCAGAAGATAAAATCTTGAGAGAATAGATAGTAATAATTGTTTAAAGCTTGATGTTATACTTTAATGCTTTATGTTAAGTATTTGTGATTAATCTAATCTGCTGCACATTATATTTGATATTAATAAATCTCTGATACAAATCATTGAATCACAAATTACATTTTGATATATGTTTTGCACAAAATTAACATTTTAACAAGTTCAAAAGATTTGATTAATTTGGTTAAAGTGCTTAATTAATTAGACAGCATCTAAGGCTTGAGAGGTTGGGAAAAATTGCTACAATCCAATTCACCCCCCCCCCCCCGGGATTTACGCGCTATAGCTTTGGGATATTTAATATCTCACCAACAATTTTACCTTTTCCTCACTCACAAAGTAATATAACGGCATTAAATCCATGCTCTAGAAGAGGAGTTTGCACTTCCAATCCTTGGTAGCAAGCACTCCTTCACAAAGTTGTGAGCATATCTAACTTCCAAGGATTATTAAGCTTATTGTGTTGTGTGTCAAGTCAACTTCCCTCTCTATTTTGTGGAATGGTAATAGGTTGGATAACATTGTGCCCCAAAGAGTTCTCTGTCAAAGGGATTCGATATCTCCCTTTTTATTTATGCTTTGTATGGAGAAGCTTGCTTGTCTGATCAATTCTAAAGTGGATGAGGGATCAAATAATAAATAGAGTTGAGAAATGGAGAATTTTTAAAATTCTCTTATTTTAGATGGAAATTAGAATCCTCTCTTTTAGGCAAGTAAAACTCCTTCTCAAAATTTGTTGAATTTTATAAAATATTTTCCAATTAAATATCTAAACAAATTATTTGGTAATAAAGAATTTTAAAATCTCTCACAAATTACATTACCTCCTTAAATTACCCTATCCAAACACACTCTTAAGATTTTAGACAAACTCTCTCAATTATTCAAAAGGAAAAACAGGGGATAATATTATCCACTAACATTCCTACTCAAAATTTGTTTGAACTTTACAATATTTTCCAAATTAATATCCAAATAAATTATTTGGTAATAAATAATTTTAAAATCCCTCACAAATTACACTACCTCCTTAAATTATCTTATCCAAACACACTCTTAAGATTTTAGACAAACTCTCTAAGTTATTCAAGAGGGAAACCAAGGAAAAATATTATCCAATAAAATGTACTATTCATCTTTCATGTGATGTAGAAAAGCTTAAAAGTGATGGTGGTGGTGAAGGATCACAATGATCTATCACTTTATACGAAAGAAAATGATAATATAAACTCATATTTATAGTGCATTATACGTACAATAATATATTAATAATAAATTTTATAATATTATTATAATTCTAATTTTTAATTAGATCTTAAATTATTCATATATTTTCACTTATTAAATTATCATAAACTCAAATCTATATTAACACTACTCTTACTCAAATGGTGCGTCATACACCATAATTGAAACGGTGCATTGCAAAGACCGCCTTATATACTGAAATTTTAGTTTGAAGATAGAAATATAAGAAACTCAATTAATAATGAGTTCAAAATTTAAACAAATACTTTTAAATTTACGTCTATCTCATTATAGTTTAGTTAATTTCCTTTTTCAAATTTAGTCACAAATTTGAAAATACAATTCAAATATATAAATAATCACATGAACAGCTTATATTACATACATCTCACTTTTGTAAAAATTATATTATAAAATTTTAGTTTATATACTTATAAACAAAATAATCCCATATATCGCACATTTTCATGCACTAGTTGATCATAAATATGAGGACCTTCCATGGGGGCGCAAAAAACTATTTACAAATTTAATTCACTTTTAAGGCATAAAAAACTGGTTAAGTTCATTTGCCTTACTTTTTCTTATTTTCTAGGGTTCATCCATATGTGACAACTGGATTCGTGCAAGCACAATAAGGTGGCGTTACTTGAGATCATATCTGAGAAGTAGCCAGTCATGGCTAGCCAATGCAATATGATACAACTATCAATGAGAACGTGAAATTTAAGTTTGAAAGCAAAGATACTAGTCACCACAATCCATATGTTCCCATTAATCAAATATATTTGTAACCCATCTGTCATGGAAATAATACGGCCTTCAGACTTGCCATTAGGACCAAGCAGGTGATCAATTACAACTTACATGACCATGATTCAAAAGAGTTACCTGTATACGCATGCAGCAAAACTAGTCATAATTCAGAAGACTGAAACAGGTCATCAGCACCTAAGAAGTACGGACACTCTCACACGGATACGGAGACACACCAAACTAAAACATCACAGGACACGGACACGGAATATATATGAATATATAATAAATATTTTTTACTAAAACTTATCTTACTTTGGATTTAAAATACATATTTAAGTTTTTTTAGTCAAGTAAATTTAGGTTTAATTTGATCTAAGTTTCTTCATAAAGTATGAAAAAATCAAAAAAGAAAAAAATGTGTTATGTCCACGGTGTACCCGACTTGTGTCTATAGTGTGTCACGACGTGTCCGATACGTGTCAGATAGCGTCCACCGTGTGTCCAACGCGTGTCCGATCTAAAAAAAAATATTTTTTCTCGGACACGTACGGATGCGTGTCAGATACGTGTCCACCGAGTGTCGGTGTCCACCGGGTGTTGGACACAGGACACGCCTTAACATCGGTGTGTCCGTGCTTCTTAGATCAGCACCCAAAATGTTGGGCCTTGGAAATTTCTTTAAATACGGATCAAGTGACAAAATAGCACGGAGAAAAGGAAGCATGTCTACTACAATTACAACTTCAGGTGGGAAAGATATCGATATCGTCATCCATTGCTGTACCTTGAAAGATAGTCACTGCAGCATGATAAGTAAACCGTTTGAATCCAAAATGAATTAGGTGATGGATGACTTGCAAACTGGGCATGACGTTTTCCTATGCAACCAAGGATCAATGCACTGCCATAGCAGATGTTAGTTACCAATTACAATTTTACAGTATATCTTCAATAAGAGATGAACAGCTTAGTTTAATGGTGGCCTTACATCTTTGTGAAATTTGTGTAAACAAGGAAGATGGCGAATAACTTCTCCCTTGACTGGGGTCTCCAGACATATAGCACATGCCTCCGGGAAGTTGTCAGTCTGGAAAATTGAGAGCAATATAAATCAGTTTCAAATCTAACATTGATCAAAATTTCCAAGTGCATCAATTCCCACCCCATTTTACCATTCACCAGGTTTCTTGCCCATAACTGACAATGAAACTGAAGATGAGGGAAGCTGTGGTGGGGAAGGGGGAGTCACGTAAAAATGGATAAGAACTGATAGAATCACTAAACACTCATGAATTACCTGAACAGTGGATTGCGGCAAGTTATTGATCTGATTGGAGGACGAACCAGTATGCCGGTGATTTTCCTCATCAAGAGCCAACAACATTTCATAATCATTTCTGTGTGCATGGGGAAGGCAGAAACCTTAATTTCAACATATTTTTAGCACAAAAGAAGAAATAGATAGGAACATTATAATAAAATCCAGTAATCAAGAAAAACACAAGCCGAATCTAGTCCACTATGGAAACTATGCACAAAGAAATCGCTTGTGTTCTTAAACAATTCAGTACTACTTTTATATGCAAGTTTTAGGAGTAGTAACAACAAAATCAACCAAGCCAAAATGTCAGAAGGTTTTTGCTTGGCTTGTATCATAATATCACATTTCTATCACTCAAGACTATCACTGTCATACATATTATTATAACAGAAGAAAGGCAATTTGTTTTCAGCCTAAAAGAAAGTGTTTTTGTCAAGGTGATCAATCTCTATTATTTTCCATCAATATCCATAATACACAAGAAAAAAAGAAGAAAATAAGAAGTTGGTAGTGATTAAAGTTGGTAGTGATTAACAGGTACATTCTAAACTAGAACAATGCAATCCATCAGTTTCTAGAATTGGGGATGACCTTGGCAATGAGGTGCAATGAACAGAACATGTTCGGTATTATTATACACAAGAATTAAATGTAATTTATATGAATTAATAATTCACTAGGAACTTACTCATTGAAATCATGTGGAACATGAAAGATGTCATTAGCCACTCCTGTATCCATAAAATCCCCTACAGCATCCTCTAATGCTTCCAATATATCAAGCCGCTGCACAGGAGAGAAGGATACTGTTGTAATTTTAAATATATTTGACACACCACTCACTCCCAAATGGTTACCAATATATTTCAAAAAAATGACGATAATGATTTAGGTAGATATACAAAAAGCTGTCTATGTTAAAGTCTTAAAGAGAAACATTTCTCTCATCTTCATGTCTTCATGATGACATTGAGCAAAAGTTAAAAGTCTTCCATATGAAAATCAATAAAGTAGATAGAAGTCACGACTCACGATGAATACAGAAAGTGGACAACAATGTTACTTATTAAGGAAGAACAACACAATTTTTTTTTATAAACGAAGAATTTCATTAAGACTCGGAAAGAGAGGAGGTACAAGGGTGGAGGATAAGCAATCCTATTACAAGTACATTAAGCTAAATGAGACTACTTGTGAAATTATTGATTCACTTATTTGTTTTAGTTTTGAGTTTGACTTAAAATTCCCTTATCTGCTAAAAGTGTACCAATACCAATGTTTTCTTAATTCATAATTTCATCTAACCCATTTGAAGATGATTCCTATTGATGAAACTTGACCAGAGAGGAGTAAAAATAATCAAGAGATGTGTGTATTATTGGGGTTCCTAAGCCAATGAAAGCGAGGAAGTGAAACCAAAGAAAGAGTACAATCAGGATTCAAGAGTTACTTTAGAGATCCTCCAAGTCCTCTCCTACTCAGTTCTGTTAGTTATTTCTACATCCAAAAACCCAAAACAACTAACTTTCCCATTTCTAGTAATTAATAGTAATAGTACCTGTCTAACCTATCACTTGGGCCATGACATCTTGACCCAGCTGTTATTCCCAATTAGCAACTCTTGTTACAAATAGTCACTAAATAATGTGTCGTCATCTATCACCCATATCAATATGGCACCTGATGTGGCAAAATGCAGATATAATAACACCTTAAAAGTTACACTAATGAACTTATTTTCAAAATTCACATTCATCCCTCAATTTTTCTCTTTTTATCTCGTATAAAATCTTATCAGTGTTTTCCTAAAGCTTAAATCTCTCATTCAATTAAAAGAATTTGCCTAAATGGCATCTAACATGGCAAACAAGGTTGTCAATGGCGGATGGCGGAAAATGGCGGTGAGTCAAAAAAATGCCATAACGATATGGCGGATGGCGATGGAAAATTATGGCGGAAGCTATGGCGGACAAAAAAAATTACAAAAAATATAAAACTCGAGTAACAAACATAATTAATGCCACAAAAGCATAATCTAAGCTATAAATACATTATATCAAAGTCACCAAGACATATTCAAATGTATAATATCAAAGTCATGAAAACATAATCCAAGTATTCAACCACAAATGTCAAGAGCACATCAAAAGGTTGGAACTGATCTTGACTAGCCATTGCAGCCAAAACAAAAAAGAAATACTGCTTGAAAAAAAAAACGAAAGAGAATAACAGAATAAGAATAAGCAGCGGCAGTAGAAATTTAAAAAGAAATTATAAGTAGCAGAAACTTCAAATAGAACAAAAGTTTCTATTTAAAAAGACAGAGAAAAGAAGAACAGAACGGAAAAAGAAGAAGAAGAGAACATAACAGCAGAACTGAAAAGAAGAAGAAGCGAAAAACAGAACAGAAGAAGAAGAAGAAGAAGAAGAAGAACAAAAACAGAAGAAGAAAGGGAACGGAACAGAACAGAACAGAACCAGAGAAGAAGGAATGGAAGACCCACCTGAATTTTTTTTTTCATAAAATAAGAATATTATTAAGATAAGAAGAGAGAATGTTACAGGATGGTAGGAGGGTCAGTGATCCTCCTCCATAAGAACATTAAACTCAATAAAAAATAGTCTTCGAATCTCTCAACATGTCTCTAAGTAAAAGTCCTCTGAAAAGACTATAAGCTTTACACCATATGGAAGCTAAACACCTAATTCTATTCCATAAAACTTGATTATCTGAAAATTTATCATTAAAGATTCTTGAATTGTGCTCCATCCATATGGTCCAAATGGTGGCTTGAATTGCACACTGCAGATATGGAATGATCATTACTTCCAAAACCGGAAAAATTAGTCAACAAAAGTGGACCTAAGGATGTTGGGCACACCCAACATTCCCCAGACACTAAACAAAGTATTCCACAAAGAGTAAGTCACATCACAGTGCAAGAACAAATGAGGTATTGTTTCCGAGTTCATCCCACACATAATACAAATATCAGAGGAGATAGCTTTGTGTGGTCTTCGAACCTGCAAATTGTCGTTAGTATTAATCTTGTTAAGTACAACTGTTCAGATTAAAGGATTTCAATTTAGAGGGGGCTTTGGACTTCCAAATGGGTTTATAAAGGTGAAAATAATGTGTTGGATGAGTGGGTGAGGAATTGAAAAAAAGATTTGCAGCTAAACACACCGGAAGTATCAAGAGACCACAACTTTTTATCAGGGTTAGTTGACAGTGGTCGCTGTGGAGCAATCCTAACAAAGTGATTAAGTGATTAGTTGAGGGATGTCTCTATCATTTGTGTTTCGAAAAAAAAAATGGAAGTTCCAAGATATTGAAGATCCTTGCACAAGATAGAAATCCTTTACAGGGGCATTATGCAAGGAGGATAGGTAATAAAGGCGAGGAAAAAATATATTGAAAGGTGCATCACTAGCCAATGGTCCTCCCAGAAGAGAAAACAAGAACCATCACCTACCTTTAGGGAGAACAAAGGATTAAAGGTAGAGTAACCAGAAGAAATAAATTTCCAGGGACTATAATGATTAGGATTTGAAGCGATATTAGCATTCCACCCATTCACTTTAGAGGGGGCTTTGGACTTCCAAATGGGTTTATAAAGGTGAAAATAATGTGTTGGATGAGTGGGTGAGGAATTGAAAAAAAGATTTGCAGCTAAACACACCGGAAGTATCAAGAGACCACAACTTTTTATCAGGGTTAGTTGACAGTGGTCGCTGTGGAGCAATCCTAACAAAGTGATTAGTTGAGGGATGTCTCTATCATTTGTGTTTCGAAAAAAAAATGGAAGTTCCAAGATATTGAAGATCCTTGCACAAGATAGAAATCCTTTACAGGGGCATTATGCAAGGAGGATAGGTAATAAAGGCGAGGAAAAAATATATTGAAAGGTGCATCACTAGCCAATGGTCCTCCCAGAAGAGAAAACAAGAACCATCACCTACCTTTAGGGAGAACAAAGGATTAAAGGTAGAGTAACCAGAAGAAATAAATTTCCAGGGACTATAATGATTAGGATTTGAAGCGATATTAGTATTCCACCCATTCCTGTCTAAGCCATACTTGCTCCTAATAATTTTATGCCAAAGAGACTGATTTTCAAGAGGAAACGGCCATAACCATTTAGTTGTCAAGGTAATGTTTTTAGACACCAAATTGCCAAGACCCAGACCACCTTTCTTTGATCGACAACAAACCTCCCAACTCATCAAAGGGTCTCTGCTAGAATCTAAAGTGCTGGGCCAGAAAAAGTCTCTCGTAAGTCGTAATCTTTTCAATGGAATAGGCAACCCCTTTAGGGATGCGGAACAAAGATAGAAAGTAGAGAGGGATAATAGATAGACAAGACTGGATTAAAGTAATCCGCCCACCTAGAGAAAAATAAGCTCCTTTTCAGATACCAAGACGTTTGGAAATCTTTTCCACCACAAGATCCCAAAAAGATGAGTTTTGCTAGGGGGGGTACAAAATTATACCAGTCAAAACAGCCAAAAATATAAGTTTTGGGCCTAAATCATTCAGCCCATTAAAAAAACACACATGATTAAATATGCTAGTTGGGCCAAAAAGTGTTAAAATGGGTTATTTTGACTGTTTTGACTGGATAAGTATTGTCACCCAAGACTTTGTGCAAAAAGATATTGAAGTGGGGTTACCACCAAGAGAAACTCCGAAGTATACAAGAGGTCACTATAGTATTGGCCATCCGCCATCCAGTTGACGATGCATAGTCAGAGAGATCTGTTGGATCAATATTAAGACCAGCTAAACCACTTTTTTACATATTGATTTTCAAACCTAATGATAGTTCAAAGAAACGAAGAATAGAAAGAGCATTCATTAAGTTGTTCTTATCCAGGAACAAAATTGTGTCCTCAGCGAACTGCAGATGACATATTGCAATCCCTTCAAATCTCACCTTGATACTTCTGACCAGGTCAAAAGCTTCTGCTCTAGATAATAGTCGGCTTAGAACGTCCACCACTAAAGTGAACCAAAAAGGGGATAAAGGATCTATTTGCCTCAATATCCTTTCACCACAAAACCAGGATTTAGGCTCTTCGTGGACAATCACTGAGAAAGTGGTTGTTCTTAGACAGCCTGAGATCCAATTTCTCCATTTAGAACCAAACCCCTTTTTTTGCAACACTTTGTCCAAGAAGTTCCAAAAACCAACACTTTGTTGTTGCCGCTGATGCCGTCGTCGTCGATGCTTCGCCGGTAGAAAAAAAGATCGAGAGAGTGAGAGATCGAGAGACGGCAACAATGGCGAGATGGCGAATAATGGCGTTGCAAGGAAAAGCAGATAGATGATGAAAGGGTGAGAGTAGTGACAAGGTCCAGAGTGAGAGGCTCAATTAAGTGAAGTGGGATTAGGGTATTTAGTTTTTAAACCAAGAATCCCTAAAATACCCTCACTTTTTTCCGCAATTTCCACCACTGACCACCAGGGCACCATGTGAATTGCGGTCTCCATGGAGCACCAAGCTATTCTGACATGTCATGGCGCCATGGCACCGCCATTTCTGCAATTTGACTACATTGGATTCTTTTGATGAGGTCTCTATCCACAACTGTGGAAAACATTCAACGTGTAACCTACTGAGGTAAACAAAGTCAAAGATAACTGACCACGCTTTATGCCTTGACAATAAAACCAGGATTATGCTAAACAATTCATAGTATTAGAAAAAGTAGCAGTAGTTCAGAGTCAACGAGAAACCTTAAAATCTATTTAAAATCCAATCTTAAACATTGACTTTAAAATGGATCTTTTAAAATGCAAGGAAAACATAAGGAACTGTTGTTTCTGAATTTGATTACAAGGGTCACAGATATTAGAGAGATTCCTTGCTCTCCTAACATTCAACACTATTCCTTAATGCCCTTTTAAAACCATTTTCTAACTAACTTAGAGGGATGTCATTTGTACACATTAAAATTCTTGTTACATGCCCCAATGAGGAAAAAGAGAATGAGAGGGAAGATACAGTTAAGGGAGTTGAAGGAATGATGAAAATAAAAGCAAAATAACTCTATTACCTTTCACCTATAGTAGCAATGGTAAGAAAAGAGATACTAAAAAAGGGGAATCAAGTGGGACCAAAGGGATGACAAATACCACTTGCCACTTAAAGCATGTGAGTGAGGCGTGAGTGAGGCGTGAGTCAAGTGCCAAGTGCAAATTCTGTTAGATGAGAGACAAAATGAGTAGTTATAGAGAATGAGGGAAGGAGTGAAGGATCGTTCAAGAATATGGATAGGACAGAACCCCTAGGAGAGTGGTAGCCTCTTGAATACTACCTGTTACTTCTTCATCTTCTGCAATTTCTATTTTCAATAATACATTCCCTGAATTAAAATTGGAGTTACACTGATTCCATTCATTGCCTCTGTTTCTAACTTTCTATTCCCTTCTGCTCTAATTCTACACACTATATCCTCTATCTCTATAGTTCTGCTACTGCTGTGATTATTGGTACCAGGTTCTTACAGCTCCCTGTAGATGGCGAGTACCACTAGAGCATCTGTTGCGATGGAAACAAGTGTGGAAGGGTTGGAGCATCCTCACACATGGAACCCATCACTTATTCTTTTAACTATTTCTCTTTCCCTCACTCCTCTCACAACATCTAGTAAGTACAAGATATGTACATCCTTCATAAGTACAACAAACATTACCCACTAACTTATTACTATTCCTTAATAGAGCCTACTAACAATAAGCCCAGGGTCCCAACACATGATATTCAAAAACATGACATAGTGTGGTAGGTGCTATCATTGCATGCCAAGAGAGGTAACACAGGTAAAGAAACAAGATTAGAACAAATGCTAAATGACAAAGGAAATACCATGTTTAAGTCCATATCCACGGGAAACCGTGGGCGTCGTCCTCTGGATGATCTGGTAGGGGCTTGAGATCGACTGACAACGCGACTCCTCAACTGTGACATTCTATTAGAAAAAGGAACTTGAGGCACAGCTCTTCTCCTATTAGACGGAATTTGATGAGATCGTGTACGAGGCTGATTATTTGCCCTTTGAAACCATAGCTGTATAATTAAAAACAGATGGTTCACTAAAACAAATCAAGCACCAGGAGATAAGCAGTCAGAATATTACAATATATATATATATATATAAACACCAATCAGTGCTGCCATTTTAGATCAATTTAAGAGAAATATGTTCTTTTTGATACAGCGAGAAACATAAAGTTAAGGGAGATAATTATAGCTCCCTTTAATATAGTTGAATCAGAGAGAAAAGAGGGAAAATTGGTTACAGGATGTGATATATGGTGATTATCAGTAGATGTTGTATGCATAAGATCATTCTCTTGCTGCAGCTCCCATGCTAAATGTTCATCAAACTGCAGCAAATTAACACATCACAGTTTTATGTAAATAAGAAGCATGTGATTGATAGACAACAACTTATACTAAAAATGTAAAAAACTAAAAAAGTGAGCAGAAAAACATGACTGACCCCTCTTCCATCAAAAGAATCACCATCATGATAAAGTTGTTCTTGGAGTTCACGTGCCAATATCTCATCTGCTTCTACTTGTCTTGCCCGAGCTTCTGAGCTATTATCATCACCATCATCTAAGCCTTCAGAAAGTCTGTTGGTGAACCTTGGTTCAGATGACAAGTCAACAATATCAGGTTCCAAGCCAGGGCCACGGGATGAGCTTGATGATTCTCCAGATGGACTGATAAATATTAATTCTGAATTAAGTGATGCTTCATTAGGACCTGCTGAGGTAGATCCACGTTTTCTTGGTCTTTTAGTCAGTGTGCCCGAGGTAGGACGAGTTGGAGTCAACTGGCCTACCTCTTGAATTGTCAATGAAGCTCCTTGGGTTGCATGATCTGAGAGAGAAGAACCACATACATCCTTGCTGCTTTGACTGGTCTGAGTATCTCTTTTGTCCATTCTGTTCATATTTTGTCTATTTATCAATCTTCCAACATCATAATTTCTCCTAAAATTATGCCTGTTTACATCATACAAGCTCTGCTCGTTGTTTTGCTCATTGAGTGTAGTTCTACAACCATGTTCCCCAGAGTATCTAAGTGAATTCCTCATATCAGTATTGGTTCCATTGGCTCCTTCAGTATCAATCACAAGGCTGCTGAAGAAGCATCAAATGCATTAATCTCAACATTGTGGCGAATAGAAAAACAAAGCAAAATTTAATATATGCTCAAATGTCATCTCTTCTGAATTTCCAAAAGGAGTAGTAAAAAAATAAGGTGTTAAATGGTTGTCAAAATTGAGATCCTACATGAAATCAAAATGGAGGATAAGCATGTAATTGGAAATCACAACATGGATTCTAAGATCTTACCTAAAACATATATTTTATTTTTAACTACCTTATCATGATTCAGTAGGTTGTTGTATCCTTTATGTCTGTTAATTTGAGTTTTTTACAATTTAGAAGCGCTATGGTAATCAAATTTTTCATGCAGGTAAATATATCATAGCAGTGAATCTATTGATTCCAGGTCATCCAATAAGAAGCACTTGAATGAGAAACACATTTTTAGATTACCTGCTAGCAGTGCGAATGGTGTGAGCATTATGTCCTAGTGATGAAGGATGAACAAGTACTTGCTTTCCTTTTACTCTATTAATGCTTCTCTCTTCAGAAACTATATCTTCAACACTAACCATTGGCATTGTATTGCTACAAACCAAATCCCTAGCATGACTCTCTTTAACATCATTGGTCCGATGACTGCCCTGTCCAATAGATTGTTTTTCCCTTGTAGCAATATTATGTGGTGAAATGCACCCGTTTCGTACCAATCTCTTCTGGCCTCTACCTCTAGGAGGGGGAGAGATGTGAGGAGGCAAAGACACTTGCTTTTCAGATTTTAGCTGAGATTGAGAATCACTAGATAGAGCAATGCTCTTGCCACGGTCCAATGCCATATTAGATGAACCTGCAAGTGTTCTATTTCTAGATGTATTAGAGGAATCAGCAATGAACCGTAGAGGAATGTTTCCAGTGCTTGATTTCAGTTCTTTCTTGTCTTCAGTTGCATTATCTCTTGATCCCCGATGCAGCTTTTGGGACTGTCCATTCTCTTTAGTCAAATCTAAAACCGGTGTAGGCCCATGGTGTGATGATTTTGAGGGAAACCTAGAGATTTTAGCTTTCCCTTTATCCACCTTTTCAGCTCCATTAGAATGTGTTCTCCCAAGTCCAAATATTCTATCAGTTTGGGCTCTCCTAAAGATTGGATAATTTTGAGAAGGACGAGGTTTCTCTACAGGGGACATTGTAATATAGTTGCTGCATCCATTCATTTCATCAGCAACTTGAAATCGCCTGTCTCTCTTCTCAGAATTATCATGCCTGGTTGTTAATCTATCTGGAGTATCAGGAATATCCACAATATGGTCAATTTCCATTGGCTCCATATCCTGTTTTTGAATCATATACAAAGATCAAGAAATATAAGATGGTAAAGTAATATATCGTGACTCGCTATTCGAATCGTACGGTTCGATAGAGTCATCAACCCAACGATTTAAAAACGAAGGCGAATCAGAAAATGGACTGAATCGGAGATGAATCGTGCGATTCATCAACTCCGATTCGAATCATACGATACTTGCATATCATGAAGAATTTGAGGGAGGCGCCGCTTCTGGTGCAGCTTTTCTCGGTGAGGAAGGTTGAGGTCGATGGTGACGCCGTGCGAGAAATAAGAAGGTGGTGGTTGAGGAGGGAGTTATGGTAGACGCAGTGCCAGAGGGACTAATCTTCGTGGTGGTGTTAGGTGCCGCCTCGAACTACCATCGCCGCGCCGCCCTGTTTTTCTGCGTGTAGAATTTAGGGTTAACTTGCAGGTAAGGATATTTTTTTTTTTTTTTGGTTTATTCCTCTTGCAGGTAAGGATTACAGATGATGTGGAAAGGCTAGGGGAACGGAAGTTGGGCTGGGCTCCGTTTTTTTCCGGAGTGAAATATGACTTCCGTTCAAAATACGTCAATAGGTAATAAGGTTAGTTTGGAATACCTTTCTTCTGACAAGGTCAGAAATTATTTTGTTATGTTAAGCTATGTAACTTATGACTTATCCAGAAGTTATTTAAGTGTTTTTGGAGAAGTCAGACTATTTGACTTCTCTAGAAGCACTTTTTAAAATAAGTGAAACAAATTTTTTTGTTATTTTATATTCACATACAAAATAACTTATTCATAAGTTACTTCTCACAAGTTACTTTTATAGAAGAGCTTAAATAAATTGTTTACCCAAATTGACCCTAAGTATCGGTGTTCAAAACCAAACTAAACCGATCAAAATGGCTAAATGGTCCGAAAAAATCGAAAACCAAATAACTAGAACAAAAAAAGCCAAAACAAGTCGAAACAAAAAAAAATTGACCAATTTTTTGTTCGGTTTCGTTTTGCATTAATGCGAATCGATCTGAACCGAAATATATGCATTTAACCTAATTTACTAACCCTACATATAAATACACACTAACCTACACTATACTCACTCACTCACGCAGACCTAAACCTAAATCGGCGCCTCATCACTCGTACACACCCCAGTGACAACACAGAACACACTACCAGTGACACAAACACAACCCCTCTCTCTAGCTCTCTCACTTAATTCGTCACTTGTACACCTCGTCATCGCACCGGGGCTCAGGCCGGACGACCGTCGCCCACCCGCACGGCCGCACCCAGTCGCCTACCCGCACAACCGCACCTAGTCACTCACTCGCTCTCCCTTGTCACGGGCTCACGGGCCACGGCCACCCCCCCCCCCAATCGCCCTCAGCCACAGTCATTCGCCCTCCTCAGTCGCCATCCCCTCGCGACGGCCATAATCCTCAGTCCTCACTCACTCACAAAGACACACTCAGTCACTCACATTGTGCCTCTTTCTATCTCTCACTCAATCCCTCAAACGCTGTCGTCGTGCCTCCCTCACCCACTCAGTCGCCTTCCTCAGCCACACTGCCATCGTCGTCGCGCCTCGCCTCTGTTACCCACACAGTCGCCGGAGCAAAACCAAAAGGTACAGGGTTGGGTTCTCCTTCTCCCTATGGTTCTTGCTCGGTTGTGGTTCTGTAATTTGTCTATAATTTTATTATATTGTAATTTGATACTTGATGGATGTATAAGTTCTTAAGCAACTGTTTTTGAATTCTGACTATAATTTTTTTTTGTCATTTGATACTTGATGGATGTTGTTTTTTGTTATGTAATTCTACTATTTTTCTGTGATGGATGTTATTTGTGGTTCTGTGGTTCTACTATATTTTTTTGTTAATTGTTCTGTTTGTATTTTGATGTGTAGTTCAAATTGCCTGGATCACTTTTGTAGCTCTATTTATGCACTTCAAGAACTAGTTATCAAATTAATGTCTGAGGTAATTTTTCCTATTATTCTATTTATGTTTGTGTGATCAGTTCAAGAGTTATATTCTATTTATGTTTGTGTGACCAGTTTAAGGTAATTTTTCCTAACAATTTATAGTTTGATACTTTTGCAAACAAATGAATACATGGCTGAGGTAGAATTCCCAACGACATAAAACAGTAAGGCTCAAGAGAGAGCTCAAGTTCCCATTCCCAAGGCTGATAAGAAGAAGAGGAAGGTTGTGGCTGGACAAAATTCAACGAATGATAGCAATGTCAATGATAACGCGGTTTTTACCAATATTTTATGCCCTTAATTTGGATGATTGTATGCAATTCTTAGCTCTATTTTGGCCTCTTATTGTATTTAATTCAACTTGAGATTAATCTGAGCTTAATAGAAATAAAGGCTAAAATAACAAGTTTTATGATGTTTTTACAATTCAATGATGACCTTTGCACTTGATCTTGGATATTTCGTATTTTTAGTGCAGGTCACAGGTATTATTGGAGCTGTAGACATCAGGAACTGAGCAAGAAGCAGAGCAGTGGATTTCAGAGCAGGCATCGAGCGCTCCAGCGCTCGTAGCACGCCCCAGCGCGCGTGGCTCACTTAAACTTGTCACGTGCACAACGCTGGCGCTTCAGCGCCCGTAACGCGCCCCAGTGCCGCGCCGCAACTCTGTCACAGCAGAAACCCTATCTGCACGAGTTGGGGGCCCAAATTGATTAGGGTTTGGAGGCTGCTCATCTTATTTAAAGGGAGCTAATGCATCAGAAACACCAACCACTCACTACCTCCACTTTCACTTATTTTCTTTTCCTAGTTAGAGTTATTTGTCTTCCCATTAGGGTTTCCGTTTTCCTAGTTTAGCTCTAACTCAGTTATTTGCATTCCAACGTTATTCGTCCAGCCCTCTTTGGGTTTTGTAAGTTACTCTTTATCATTAATTCAGTTATTCGTTTTTCCATCTTGCCAACTTGCATTTAATTTCTTGCTTTGTTATTAATTGCTTTCTTTATTCCAATTTATTTCTTGCCTTTTAATTCCTTGCCATGAGTAGCTAAATTTCTTGGTGGTTTATGTGGGTGTGAACATCATTTGGGTAAATTGAGGCTTTGTTCTTAATTTTGCATAAGTTTTCATTATCAAACCCTTGGCATATAATTTGAGATCTTAAATTGTATGTTTAACCCTTGTCTTGGCTTACTCGATTGAGTTGGCTAATTCATTGGCATATGTTTATGTGTTAGTTGATTAATTGATGCATGACATATTAGGAATTGGTAATGAGTAATTAATTGGCTGATTAGTCTCTTTAATTAGATTAATGTGATTGGCTTTAATAATTGTTGAGAGTGGAACTAAAGGTGAGATCTCACTAATTAATCCCATTCTAGGCAATTAATCATTAGAATCACAACAAAGGAGTTAGATCTAACTCTGGCGTAATTAATCAACTCATGCATTCTTTTGTAGCCAATGATTGACACCCTAATGAATGTTCCACCCCCATAAACCGCTGCTTTTATTATTTTCATTTTATTCCAATCTAATTACCTTGCACACAAAAACCCCCAATTGTGACAAACCGTCAGACAACTAGTCCTGTGTATTACTCTCTTAGCCATTCCTTGTGAGAGACGACCCTGGTTTCCACTAAACTATATTAGGGGAACTTGGTTTAAAAATAATTAAATTTATGGTTGACACGACACAGCCATCAAATTTTTGGCGCCGTTGCCGGGGAATGGGGATGAAAGTAATCACTAGTTGTTTGATTTGTAAATAGTGTACATAACCGTTTTCTTTTATTTTTTTTCTTTCTTTGTTTCTTTCAAAAATAAAAACAACAAAAAGATTTTCTTTTTATTTTGCATTTATTTTCGTTTATATTTTTGTTCTTACTCTTCCCAGACTCACTGTTCCACGAACAGCTGAGTCTGCTGCTGATACTCGCGCTCCAGCGCGTATACAGCGCCCCAGCGCGCGACTGCGACTGCAAAGTTGCAACCGCGCATGACTCGATCCCAACCGGATCCCCAGCTTGCCATTTTTGATCCTGAAATCGAACACACTTTGAGAAAAATAAGGCAAGCTAGGAGAGGGTTTACTGAGTCTCAAGGGCAACCGGAAGATCCACCGTTTGAAACGCTACTTTTCTCTGGTCCTAAACTTTCTGATTTGTCTGTTAGTGTTTCAGGTCCTAGTTCGATTATGGTAGACTATCAGCCCACCCTGAAGGAACTTGCAGCTCCGGAACTTAGCCAACAACCTTTTGGAATTACCTACCCAAGGTTGGACACTGAGTTCGAGCTCAAGGGAGCTATTCTCCACTTGCTCCATAAATTCCACGGTTTGGCCGGAGAGGATCCACACCAGCACCTCAAAGAATTCCATGTGGTGTGTGAGACTCTCAAGCCAAGAGGAGTCAACGAGGAACATGTGAAGCTTCGGGCTTTTCCGTTCTCTCTGGACGGTCAGGCGAAGCAATGGTTCCTGAACCTGCCAAACGGAGCTGTCAACACCTGGATTGGCATGAAGAAGATCTTTTTGGAGAAATTCTTCCCAGCCTCAAGGGCAGCTACCATAAAGAAGGACATCAGTGGCATCCGCCAACTCCAAGGTGAGTCTCTCTACGAGTATTGGGAGAGATTCAATAGACTGGTGGCAAGTTGTCCAACCCATCAGATCTCCGAACAACTTCTGATCCAATATTATTATGAGGGTCTGACGGGTATGCACCGGTGCCTGATCGATGCTGCTAGTGGTGGTGCCTTGATGGACAAAACTCCGGCAGAAGCAAGGATCCTGTTCGAGAACATGGCTGTAAACTCACAGCAGTTTGGCACAAGGGCAACTGCCGTGACCAGGGAGGTGAATGAGGTAGCTCAACAGGAAAGTGGTAACCTACACCAGAAACTGGAAGAGATTGCCATCTTCATGAAGCAGTTGGCCATTAACCAAACCAATACGGAAACCCCAAGCCAACCTATGACTCCAGTGCACCTGACCAGTGCCCACAATCTCAAGAAGGAACAACAATGGTGGCAACCACAAGCATGATTCCGGGAAAGTCCCAATTTCAACAGCAGCAAGTCTGGTATCAACCTCCCAATCAAGGGCAATTTCAAACCTCAGTGCCTATATCTCCACCAACTCCACAATCACCCTTACCTGCACCTTCCATATCTGCTGAGCCATCCCTTAGCGATGTGTTGCAACTACTTGTGGAGCAGCAGAATATGATGATGAATCTGCAGAATGAGGTCAACCAAATGAGAGGGGGTGGGAGAATCTCTGATAGCCAGGGGAATGTATTAGCTGTTCAGTTGAGATCGGGGAGAGCACTTAAAGACCTCAAATCATCTCAACCTACGAGGGATAACGAATTGCTTGAAACGGAGGATACTGCCGTTGATCCACCTGTGGAAGAGGTCACTTCTGAATCAGTCCCTGAGGAGCCAACCATAGTCTCCTCTTCCATTCCATTCCATTCCCTCAAGCCACTTTGACAGAAAAGAAGAAAAAGGAAGTGGAATTGGATAAGGAGCTATTGGACATCTTCAAAAGTGTAGAAGTAAACATTCCCTTGCTTGATGCTATCAAGCAAATTCCGAAGTATGCCAAGTTCTTAAAGGAGCTATGCACCAATAAAAGGAAACTTAAAGGGAATGAAAAGGTAAAATTTGGGGTGAATGCCTCCTCAATAATCACCCCAAATCTCCCACAAAAATGCAAAGATCCCGGCACTTTCACCATTCCATGCACAATTGGCAACATGCAATTCCGAGAAGCCATGGCTGATTTGGATGCAGCCATAAATGTCATGTCAAGATCGGTATACCAAGCTCTAAACATCGGAACACTCAAAACCACCGGCGTGATCATTCAATTTGCCAACCGCACCATACAACAACCGGATGGACTTCTGGAAGATGTGTTGGTTAAGGTAAATGATCTAATATTTCCAGCTGATTTTTATGTATTGGAAATGGCACAAGATGGAGAGTGTAACCAGCAAGCATTAATCCTTGGTAGACCTTTTCTTAAAACTGCTAAAGCCAAGATTGATGTCCATGCTGGTAGCCTCTCTATGGAATGTGGGGAATTCAAAGTCCAATTTAATTTGAAAGATGCCATGAAATTTCCGTCCGAAAACCATTCTGTTTTTGCACTAGATATCATGGAAACTTTACTTGAAAACAACATTGATGGTATCTCGAATGGCTTTGACTCATGGCTAGATTTTGACTTTGAATTCAACTGTCCAGACTGTAGAAAGTGTGAGGATCTTTGTGAAAATTGCGTAGCAATGGATTTGTCCCTAGGGATATCCCAAGAATACTCAATTTTGGTTGAAGAATTCGAGTATGGGGCAGATCCTACCTGTGTTGGAAGCGATGACACTGCTGCTGGAATTATGAAGCAGGAACTCGCGCCCGAGCGCCCCCTGGCCACTGGAGCGCGCGCTCGCAGTACAGAAAATTTAATTTCTACTGTTATCTGCGAGTCTGACCAAATCCTTGCAATTCCTAACTCAAATTCAAGATATAATGCTTGTTCTTCTGCCAAAGTGTTCTCAATTTCAAGTGACTCAAAGGAAGGGGAACAGAACACACCCAAGGAGGAGCTGAAACCACTGCCCCCACACCTCAAATATGCCTTTTTGGGAGAAGGACAAAACCAACCGGTAATTATTGCCAATGACCTTTCATCTGAGCAAGAAGAGAGACTCGTCACTGTATTGAAGGGTCATAAGGAAGCAATTGGTTGGACATTGGCAGATATCAAGGGAATTAGTCCTTCTACATGCACCCATCGCATCTTTCTGGAAGATGAAGCCAAACCAGTAAGGCAACCCCAGAGAAGACTAAACCCTCTGATCCTTGACGTGGTGAAGAAAGAGGTCACAAAATTGCTAGCCGCGGGGATCATCTACCCCATTTCCGACAGCCAATGGGTCAGCCCGGTGCAAGTGGTGCCCAAAAAGTCAGGAATAACTGTGGTGCGCAATGAGAACAACGAACTCATCCCTACCAGAATCCAAAATAGTTGGAGGGTATGTATTGACTACCGGAGACTCAATCAAGCCACCCGAAAGGATCATTTCCCTCTGCCCTTCATTGATCAAATGCTGGAGAGACTAGCAGGTCAGTCACATTATTGTTTCCTGGACGGATTCTCCGGATACTTCCAGATCCACATCGCTCCGAAGATCAGGAGAAGACTACCTTCACATGCCCCTTTGGTACATATGCCTACCGCCACATGTCGTTCGAGTTGTGCAATGCACTAGGTACTTTCCAAAGATGTATGGTAAGCATCTTCTCTGATTTCCTTGAAAATTGCATGGAAGTATTTATGAATGATTTCACTGTTTTTGGATCCTCATTCGATGACTGCCTGCATAGTCTGGAAAAAGTTTTAAAAAGATGTATCTCTGCCCACCTTGTTTTAAACTTTGAAAAATGTCACTTTATGGTCAAACAAGGTGTGGTACTTGGGCATGTCATCTCTAAAGCTGGATTCTTGGTAGACAAAGCTAAAATAGATGTTATTTCCTCTCTACCTTACCCCGCCAGTGTGCGGGAGGTTCGTTCTTTTCTGGGTCATGCAGGATTTTATCGGAGATTCATCAAGGATTTCAGCAAGATTGCACTACCCATGACCAAGCTACTGCAGAAGGAGGTAGAATTCCAGTTTGATGATGCATGCAAGAGGGCATTTGACGAATTGAAGGACCACCTCACCACCGCACCTGTGATTCAACTACCGGACTGGACGCTGCCATTTGAACTCATGTGTGACGCTTCCAACTACGCATTGGGCGCGGTACTAGCCCAATCGGTGGGTAAGGTTTCTCATGTCCTCTATTATGCTTCTCGCACTTTAGATGCTGCACAATCCAATTATACCACTACTAAAAAAGAACTTTTAGCCATTGTTTTTGCATTGGATAAGTTTCGATCATATTTGCTAGGTTCCAAGGTAGTGGTATACTCCGATCATGCAGCTCTAAAGTATCTTTTAAAGAAACCTGAAGCCAAGCCAAGATTAATTAGGTGGATGCTACTCTTACAAGAGTTTGATTTAGAAATACGGGATCGGAGTGGTGCTCTCAATTTGGTTGCTGACCATTTGAGTAGAGTTGAGCACATTCCCAAGGATCCCCTTCCACTTAATGACTCTTTTCCTGAAGAGCACTTGCTTAAGGTTGATATTAACCCATGGTATGCACCGATTGCCAATTACTTGGCAGGCCGAGTTATCCCATCAACACTTTCAAAATCCCAAGTAGAGAAATTCAAAAGTGATTGCAAATATTACTTGTGGGATGCACCTTATTTGTGGAGACTCGGGTCTGATCAAGTAATTAGACGTTGTGTGGATGACATGGAATTCCAATCAATCTTAACTTCCTGTCATTCTGGGCCCAGCGGAGGCCATTTTGGACCTCACCACACTGCTAGGAAAATCCTTGACTGTGGATTTTACTGGCCTTCCATTAAGAAAGACTCTTATGAGTTCTGTAAATCATGTGAGCAATGCCAAAGAGCTGGAAATAACTCATGGAAAAATGAATTGCCCCAACAACCTTTACTATTTTGTGAAATCTTTGATGTATGGGGAATTGATTTCATGGGACCACTTCCCAGCTCTCGTGGTTTTGTTTACATCCTTCTCGATGTGGATTATGTCACAAAATGGGTAGAGGCAATTGCCACCAGAACTAATGATTCCGCCGTTGTAGTTGCTTTTGTTAGGTCCAATATTTTCTGTAGGTTTGGAACACCAAGGGCCATCATTAGTGACAGAGGAACTCATTTTTGCATTAGGAGCATGGATGCCCTACTCCGTAAGTATGGGGTTGTTCATAGGATCTCCACTGCCTATCACCCCCAAACTAACGGGAAAGCAGAAGTCTCCAACCGTGAGATCAAAAGAGTCTTGGAGAAGGTCGTGAACCCCAACAGGAAGGATTGGAGTCTAAGGCTAGATGATGCACTGTGGGCATACAGAACAGCGTTCAAAACCCCAATAGGCATGAGTCCTTTCAGACTTGTCTTTGGAAAGGCATGTCACTTGCCTGTGGAACTAGAACACAGAGCCTATTGGGCGATCAAGCAGTGCAACATGGATCTAACCTTGGCGGGAGAGCACAGGAAGCTCCAATTACAAGAATTGGAAGAGTTGCGTCTGGAGGCCTATGAAAGTTCTCGGTTGTACAAAGAAAAGTCAAAGGCATTCCACGACAGTAACATTTCCAGGAAGGAGTTCAAGGACGATCAAGAAGTACTGCTCTACAATTCAAGGCTAAAACTGATGGCTAGGAAACTCAGATCCAGATGGGATGGACCTTTCATTGTCTCTAGAGTCTTTCCCCATGGAGCGGTGGAAATCTGTTGTCCAAAAACCAACGCAAAATTCAAAGTCAATGGGCACAGATTGAAAATCTTCAACAGAAATCAGCAACATACAGAGGAGAATGAGATGGATATCATCCATCTTGAGGACCCAAATTATGCATGAGCAGTCAGCCGTCCAACTTAGGGACGTTAAAACAAAGTGCTTGGGGGAGACAACCCACCGAAATCTAATTTCTGCACTTAGATAGCTTTTTCGTTATTGTTTCTTATTTATTAACATTTGTTTTCAGTAAGCAATTAGCCAATTGGACAATCATTCGCAGTCCAGCAGCTGTCATGAAGGTTGCAGCAGATTCGCGCTCCAGCGCGCCTCACGCGCTCTAGCGCCCGCGGGAACACGACCGCAGCGCCCTGGCGTCTGTCACACGCCCCGGCGGCCCTGGACGATTGAGTCCTCCGTAGGTCCTTTCTATACCCCTCTCTCTGTTCTTTATTTTGTTGACACTGGGGACAGTGTCTCATTCAAGTGTGGGAAGGGTGTAGATAAAAATTGGCTTTTGGTAAATAATGGCATGCCTAATTTTTTTTTATTTTTATGTGTTTTTAGGTAGATGATTGGGTAGTTTTCTTTATAGCACCTTTTGGTCTGAAATTGCTCTGCCCTTTAATTTTAACTCAGAAATTTTGGCATAATAATCTAATATGAGTTTGAATTGTTTGTGTTATCTCTGTTTGGTTGGTTGGATTACCTGTGAGATTTGAGCCTAAAATGTGATTACATATTTCAACTGATCTCTTTCTTTCTGTGAGCACACACACACTTGTATTTGTTATTCCCGAATTTGTTTGATTCTTGTTTTGCATTTTATACATGTTGCATGTGATTGAGGCATAATTTTGTTTTTACATTTGAAAACCACTTAGCCAAATAGCCAACCCATACACAATTCCCATTTGTTTGAAGCCAATTTGAGCCTTTATCCCTTTTTTGTTACTAAGCTCATTACAAGCCAAAGACAGAAAAACAATGAAAAATCCCCTCTGAGAAACTAGGAGGACATGGTTTGATTATTGGGCAAAGGTCTTAAGTGTGGGAAATTGGGTTAAGTTGAGCACTAGTATAGAGTGCAAAAATATTAGGATACAACTGTGAGGGTAGCTTTTGTACATAAGTGGTTTTTTGTTATTTTCTCTTCCACCTCATTTTAATTACCAAAGGAATTGAGATGAGGTATTCAAAAAAAAAAATCGAAAAATACAGAAAAATAAAAAAAAAATGTGAATTCCTGCAAATAAAGGTTGTTGGGTTCCTGGGAATTAATGTGAAAATATTTGGGAACATTGAAAATGCTAATTATAAGAATTTATGGGTAATTGATCTTGGGTATTTCTATTCTATCCATCTCTTCTCTCTCCATCCTTTTTGTAGTGATAGAAGTCATCTAGGATTGATCAAATCATGAATTCTTAGTTTTTTTGGAATTAAGTCCACTTCCCATATATGCCACACTTGTCCCAAGCCCCGTTACAACCCTGAAAAGACCTCTTGATGCACCATGTTTGTAAAAATTGCAATGTTAGGAGTATAGAAAATTTATGGAATGTAAATACTTGTGTGAATTATTCAAATTGAGTGCTAAGCCAAAACACTGAGTGATTGAGAGAGAAACACACTGGTGAGGGCCAAATCAACCAACTTTGCATAACATGAATTGATTCTCCTAACTCATAAACTTTTCTATGCCAACTGATAACATGTTAAGGGTATTGTATAAATCTGACCAAGGTGTGTTGTTTTGAATAACTTTCCATCATTTGTAGATTTTATTAGGACTTAGCTTAGGTGTTAGATGTGTTAGCCAATGCTTTGAGAGATGCTTGGAATCATTGCTTTTGCATGAGGACATGCAATTGTTCAAGTGTGGGGATATTTGATAACGCGGTTTTTACCAATATTTTATGCCCTTAATTTGGATGATTGTATGCAATTCTTAGCTCTATTTTGGCCTCTTATTGTATTTAATTCAACTTGAGATTAATCTGAGCTTAATATAAATAAAGGCTAAAATAACAAGTTTTATGATGTTTTTACAATTCAATGATGACCTTTGCACTTGATCTTGGATATTTCGTATTTTTAGTGCAAGTCACAGGTATTATTGGAGCTATAGACATCAGGAACTAAGCAAGAAGCAGAGCAGTGGATTTCAGAGCAGGCATCGAGCGCTCCAGCGCCCGTAGCGCGCGTGGCTCACTTAAACTTGTCACGTGCACAACGCTGGCGCTCCAGCGCCCGTAACGCGCCCTAGCGCCGCGCCGCAACTCTGTCACAGCAGAAAACCTATCTGCACGAGTTGGGGGCCCAAATTGATTAGGGTTTGGAGGCTGCTCATCTTATTTAAAGGGAGCTAATGCATCAGAAACACCAACCACTCACTACCTCCACTTTCACTTATTTTCTCCTAGTTAGAGTTATTTGTCTTCCCATTAGGATTTCCGTTTTCCTAGTTTAGCTCTAACTCAGTTATTTGCATTCCAACGTTATTCGTCCAGCCCTCTTTGGGTTTTGTAAGTTACTCTTTATCATTAATTCAGTTATTCGTTTTTCCATCTTGCCAACTTGCATTTAATTTCTTGCTTTGTTATTAATTGCTTTCTTTATTCCAATTTATTTCTTGCCTTTTAATTCCTTGCCATGAGTAGCTAAATTTCTTGGTGGTTTATGTGGGTGTGAACATCATTTGGGTAAATTGATGCTTTGTTCTTAATCTTGCATAAGTTTTCATTATCAAACCCTTGGCATATAATTTGAGATCTTAAATTGTATGTTTAACCCTTGTCTTGGCTTACTCGATTGAGTTGGCTAATTCATTGGCATATGTTTATGTGTTAGTTGATTAATTGATGCATGACATATTAGGAATTGGTAATGAGTAATTAATTGACTGATTAGTCTCTTTAATTAGATTAATGTGATTGGCTTTAATAATTGTTGAGAGTGGAACTAAAGGTGAGATCTCACTAATTAATCCCATTCTAGGCAATTAATCATTAGAATCACAACAAAGGAGTTAGATCTAACTCCGGCGTAATTAATCAACTCATGCATTCTTTTGTAGCCAATGATTGACACCCTAATGAATGTTCCACCCCCATAAACCGCTGCTTTTATTATTTTCATTTTATTCCAATCTAATTACCATGACACAAAAACCCCCAATTGTGACAAACCGTCAGACAACTAGTCCTGTGTATTACTCTCTTAGCCATTCCTTGTGAGAGACGACCATGGTTTCCACTAAACTATATTAGGGGAACTTGGTTTAAAAATAATTAAATTTATGGTTGACACGACACAGCCATCAGTCAACGATGATGATTCAGGTAAAAGAAAACCTATCAGATCTAGGTCTTGGACTAGGGATCACTTTACAAGGGATCCTAACTCTAGTGAATCAAATCTTAGAGCTAAATGTAATTGGTGTGGGGTTACTGGAAGTTGTGCTTGTGATACTCATAGAAATGGCACAACAAATATGAGAAACCATTTGTTGAGTCAATGTAAGATGTTTCCTAAGGAATCACTTGATCCTAGTCAAACTATTCTTAGATTCCAGCAACTGAAAAAAGAATAGGGAAATGGGATTGGTGGTTCACTTCAAGTTATTACTTTTGATTCAATGTAAGTAGTCAAACTATTCTTAGATTCTTAGGCAAGCTCTTGCTAGGATAATAATAATAGATGAATTGTCATTCAAGTTTGTTAAGGGAGAGGGGTTTCGTTATTATATGAGTATTGTTCAGCTCAAATTTGTCACTCCTAGAAGAGTCACAATTGCTAGGGATTACTGAAAGCTTTACATAAATGAGAAAAGTAAAATGAAATATGTTTTTAAGCATGCAAATCAGAGTGTGTGCCTTATTACTGATTGTTGGACTTCAGTCCAAAATCTAAATTATTTGTGTCTTACAACACATTTCATCGATAAGGATTGGAAATTGCAACAGAGGATTTTGATTTTTGTCTTATCAAGAATCATAAGGGGGAAACAATAGGGAGAAAAATTGAGAAATGTCTTTTGGGATGGGGGATATCTCGAGTTTTTAATTTCATTATGGATAATGCTAGCTCAAATAATGTTGTTATTCCTACTTGAAATCTAGAATAGAGGATTGGAACACACATCCATTGAAGGGAGAATATTTGCATGTGAGATATTGTGCTCACATATTGAATTTAATTTAGTTGTAAATGATGGGTTGAAAGACATGCATGACTCAATTAGCAAGATTGGGAATGTTGTTAGATATGTATGTTCTTCACCTAGTATGGATAGCTTTATAACCTTCATAAAGGAAGCTAGGATACAAGATAAACGCATAGTGCAATTAGATGTTCCAACTAGGTGGAACTCTACCTTCTTGATGCTGGAAAGTGCCTTAAAATTTCAAAAGGAATTTAAAAGATTGGGGGAGAGAGATGCAGAATATGCCACATTGCATGATAGTATTCCTAGAAATAATGATTGAGAGAATGCAAAAGTGTTTGTAAAGTTTTTACAGATTTTTTATGATGTAACCAAGAAAGTGTTTGATAGTTTATTTGTGACTTCTTCTCAATACTTTTATGAATTCTGTTTAATAATGAATACATTTAAGGTTTAGCTTCCAAGTTTAGATTCATTGCTTGGGAGACTGACTGAGAGAATGAAGGCCAAGTATGACAAGTATTGGGGTAGCATTAAAAACATCAATATGATGATTTTTATTGTTGTTGTTCTTGATCCTCGGTTCAAGTTGAAATTTGTTGATTGGAGTTTTGAGAAGTTATATGATAAGGAAGATGCTGAATTTTTTAGTGCAAGGGTGAAATAAACATTTATCGAGTTGTTTGATAGTTATAGGAGTGGTGAATCACAAAGGGAAATACAATCATCACAAGAGAATAATGCATCTAGTTTGGCAGCCATTGATGCTTCTTTTGCAATGGAGTTTGAGAATGACATGAATCTTGGTGAGAGTAGTAACAAGAATGAAGTAGATTTATATAACATGGAGGTTAGAGAGAAGAATACTCCATGTTTTGAAATTTTGAATTGATGGGAGGTCAATTATATTCTTCCAAATATCCAACACTTGCCATGATAGCTAGAGATGTATTGGTCATACCTGTGTCAATGGTAGCCTCAGAATCAGTTTTTAGCACTGGAGGAAGAGTATTAAATAACTATAGGAGTTCTTTAACTCCTAGGACAATTGAAGCTCTAATATGTGTACACAATTGATTTCGTTCCTCTCCCTTGCCAAGTGATTTTGAAGAACTTATTGATGATTTTGAAAAGATGGATATATGTATGTAAATAATCTTTTTTCTTTAACTACTTGTTTACTATATTAATAATTAGTTACTACTTCATTAATTCATTCATGTTCTCTGTTATTTAGATGTTGCTCCAACCCAACAAACTAATGAAGATGATTCTGGTCCGGAGTCCGATTAGACTTTTCTTGTATGAGATATAAATTAATTAATGAATATTATACTTTTTCTTGAATCATGTATTATATTGTATGTTGAATGCTTTTGTCTTTTGATTTTAGGTGATGAACAATTGGAGCCTTGGATCACGATGATTGCTTATTGTATCATGTTGAATCATTGGAGATTTGGAGCTTTTGTTTTCTTGAATCATGTTGATTACTTACTTGTATCATGTATTCCAAGAATTTGAAGCCTTGAAACTTGGATGATGTTTCTATTTTAGTTTCTCATTATTACTTTGATTTTAATTTATGTTTTATGTTGCTGGAGTTTTTATTGTTGTTGTTGTGACCTGTTTATGACTTTAAGTTACTGAATTTATGTTTTAATTGTTAAGAACTTTGATCTTTTATTTTTGCATTTGAAATAGATGTTGTACTTAGGGACTAGGGGGTTGTATGTGTTTAGTTGTAATGTGTAATGAACTAGATTTGAGATTGTGAAATGCAGGTTGCTGTTATTTGAAAAGACCAATGCAGGTGATGAAATTATTTAAATTTCTTAATTTGGGTTTCTTTTATTAAATATATCTCAAAAATGGAAGTTGTTGTTATGTTAGCTTTTATTTAAAAGGTGTAATTATTGATAAATCAAGCTAGATTAAAAGCTAGACTCAAAAGTTACTCAGATTTTTTTGTTTTTGTATGGGCCAAGTTGAATTGCTCTAGGAATCAAATTTTAGCAAATAATGTATTTGGACTTCTCTTGAAAAGGCCCAATCGGCCCAAAACTGAAAAATCGAACGGAACCAATCCAATCCAATCAATTTTGGTTCGATTCGGTTCGGTTCAGTTCCTGTGCTTAAAAAAAATCGAATGGATAATTATGGACATAAACCGATATGTTTGGATCAGACTGGATTTTCATCATAATCGATCCAAATCGGGTAGCAAACACCTAAAGTAATAACGCATGCAATGCACGAAATTGTAAGAAATTACACGTTATTTAAATATTACAAAAAATAAAATATATATTTTTATAAAAAATAAATTAAGTAAAATAAGGTTATTGTTATAAAATTAACAGTGAATGTCAATAAAATCGAAGAAATCTTAGTGGAGAATCTAAGAATTACTCATCACATAACATAGATACAAAGTTTTTAATAATAAAATGGAAAATATGATAAGTTACATGGTATAAAATGACTATCATATGTATTTATTGGTACCAACATCTCAGGTCATTTGTAAAATTAAAAAATGAATATAAATAATCATGTATATGAATCTTAAAATTAAAAGTACTAAATAACTAACATATATCCATAATTTAAATAATTATTTTTTCAAATTATTCACATTATTCTGATAGAAAAATGTTAATGTAAATCCTCATTTGGTTTTGATAATAAAAAAACTAATGTAACTTTGTGAGTTTACATTGAGAAGCTACAGTGGATGAATTGTAATTGTTCAGAAGCTCTATGTATGAGAAAACCACTGTGAGATTATGTTGTATATGCTTCGGGTTATTAAAATGAAATATTTGTATTTTGTAAGAGAAGCATAGAGATAGGATTGGTGTTGTATTAGGTTATATAATGTATAATCATGTAATACACACTTAAGAAAGCTAAGAAGAGTATTCAGAAGCTAGAAAAAGGCTTCAGAAGCTCGGAGGAGGCTTCAGAAGCTCGAAGGAAGCATCAGAAGATCAGAAGAGACTTCAGAAGCTCGGAGGAGGCTTCAGAAGCTCGAAGGAAGCGTCAGAAGCTCGGAAGAGACTTCAGAAGCATAAGAGGAGACTTCAGAAGCACGGAAGAGGCTCCAGAAGCTTGGTAAATATCTCAGAGGCACGGATGCATTCTCAGAAGCTCAAAGAGGTTATGAGGTTCTGAGAAAGCATGGTCAGAAGCTCGTGAGACTCTGAATTAATTAAAACCTGTTCGGAAGCCAAAGCAGGTTCTGAAGGTTAGAAGCTGTATAGAGATTTAATGAGTCTCTATGGAAGATTGGTCATGTGCATAAAAGAAAAGAGAGGGAATAAATTTTTAAATGTAATTAGTTAAGTGTTATCTAATTGTGTTTAATTTCCCGCCTAAAAATATGGCCGTTGTAATGATTGGTTGAAATAGGCTCTCTTTATAAGAAGAGTTTCAAAGTTGTAATAGAACACTAGACACAGCACAGAAGAGAATCACACATGATCAAAAAAGTGCAAAAAGAAGAGAGATAGAAAAATCCTCTGAAAAGAAAAAAGAGAAAAAGGGAAATTGTGAGAAAAGAGAAATCTGAGAGAAGCTCAGATACCCTTTGAGAGGGAAGAGAAAAAGGAAGAGTCTTGTGCAAATTGAGGAAGAGAAAAGAAAAGAGAAGACTCTCAAGAACTCAGGATAAAGTCCTGATTAATACAATCGTGCATTGGAAAGAAAGAAAGGGATTTCAGAAGATACAAGTTTGAAATTGATCAAGCCAGAAAAGGTTTGAGATTCAAGAATCCAGAAGCTGACTAAATCGATCTCTTGAAGAATTGGTTCATAGATTTGTGTTCAAGAAGACAAGGTTTTGAGAAGTCCTCAAGGGTATATTGAGGCAGGAAATCTTTAGAAGGGGATATTCTGGAGTAGGCGAACCGGGGAAGGTTGAAAAATATATCTTGTATTGAATACCTGTGTAATCTTGGAACAAAGTCTAGTGGAACAAAGTCTAGTGGAACTCAATCTTGAGGATTGAAGAACTGGATGTAGGCACGTTTTGCCGAACCAGTATAAAAATCGGTCCAATTCTCTAAACTTCCATCTCTTATATTTGTTTGTGTTAAGTGCATTTAATTGGTGTGATTGAATTTAATTGTTTGCATGCTCAGAAACTGCTTTGATCACCTCAGAAGCTGAAATAGTATTTGAAGTGTTAATTCGTTTTCTGGAAAATATTCAAGAACAATCTTTAATCAATCTAAAAGTTAAAGAAGCTTAAGTAAAAAGAATCTTTAAGTGTTTAACTTTGTGATATGTGATATTTGTCTTTTGGGTATTTGAATTTGAGAAAAACAATTAAAGAACTAACTTCAGAAGCTGTGTAGGTTATAATAATTATCTTCAGAAGCTGTATCTTTGTTCTTTGTATAATTGTTGCTTAGATTCTGAGTGTATGTGAAACATATATCATATTGCATATTGTTGATTGATTATATTTGAAATACTAGTTCAGAAGCTAATAGGTTCAGAAGTCAGAATCTGAAGCAGAGTCTGAAACAGAGTTCAGAAGCTGATTCGGAATTAGTTCAGAAGCTGTACTTTCTGAAAGAGCTATTTTGAATAATTGATTTGATTGTTTCAGAAGCTTGATATAATATTTGAGTTGTGATATTTGTGATCATATTCCGCTGTGCAAGATAAAAATTAAGTTATTGACATATTGATTTTTGTGTATGTCATATATGTGATTTAAGGTTCTGAGATCACAAACATAATTTTGATTCTTTGTTTTGACTAATTCTTGACAAGTTTCAAAGACTTGATTAATCTTTGAGATTTTCAGAAAGTGTTGAAATTATAAAGAAGCATTCGCGAAAAGTATACACAACCAATTCACCCCCCTCTTGGGTTGTGTGAAACATAGCTTGGAGGTGTTTCTCAAGAGACCCTCACATCATCAAAAAATATATTCCAACTACATAATATTCTAAGGAATTAATTAAAAATCTACAAATTCTAATGAAGAGGAAAAGTACTTTAAATCCAAAACCTAGATATACATAATAACAAATATCACTAAATATAATATGGTCAAAATTAAAAGTCAAAATACATGAACAATATGAATTCAATAAAGACAACTTAGAAATAAAACAATGTTCTAAGAGTTTTTAAGCAAATGATGAATTGTGATGTACAATATATGAATTATATAATAACATATTTGTTAACTTATTTTGAGGATATGACTCTCTTGCATTAAAAGTACTTAGTTAGTTGCGTATTGCTCTCTTAGCCATTCCTTGTGAGAGACGACCCTGGTTTCCACTAAACTATATTAGGGGAACTTGGTTTTTAAATAATTAAATTTATGGGTGTTGTGACGCTCACCCATCAAGGAGCCACTGGACGACTCGTCTCCTCCACAATCCTGCACGTGTCCACCATCTCGCTGTAGTCCTTTACCTTCATGTGCTTCACCATCCTCAGAATGTTCTGGTTCAGCCCGGAGCAGTATTTCATGCACTTCCAAGTCTGCTTGGGGTTCTCCTGGTAGATCTCTGAGAACCTGATGAGCTCCTCGAACTTGGCAGTGTACTCTGGTATGGTCATGGTGCCCTGGTGAAGGCTCAGAAATTCCAGCTCCTTGTCCTGACGGACTGACTCAGGGAAATACTTCTCATAGAACATGTCCTTGAACATGTCCCATGTGATAGGAATACCCGCCGTATCAGAAGCGCGACGAGCGTCAGCCCACCAGGAGCGTGCCTCCAATCTGAAGCATGAATGTAGCCAACTGAGTCTTCTAAATCTCCGTGCATGAAACCACCGTAAAGATGTCCTCAATGCCCCTCAACCAATTCTCGGCCTCAGAAGGATTGGTAGTGCCGTGAAAGGGAGAAGGGTTAGCCCTCCTGAAGTCAGCAAAATAGGTGTTGCCCGTACCATTACTCGCTGGTGGCGGCACTGCGCGCTGCTGCTGAGTCATGTGGTCCACCATGCGGTTCATGGCCCTAGCCATCTCCATGAACGCTTTAGCTGAAACCCCGCTATCTTGCCCGTTCGTCTCAGGGTGCTCCGTCTCTGAATCGTCTCTAGCACGTCTGTGAGGTGCCATGTCCCTGTGCACACAAACAAGAAATATCGAGTTGATCAGGCTTCACATTACAGTTATGTATGCACAGTTACAATGACAGCCAAGCAGTACGTTCACGCACCTCAACACTAACTAATACACATAAGAGGTATGCACGTGTTAACTAACGTGACATGCAACATAGCATAACAGGTCCATTACCCCAAGCCCTGTAAGGAGGACCCTCTCTGATACAAAATGTACACCCTACTAGATAGCCTTAGTGCTATAGTCATTTAGGGCCATTTCATAAGGGTTACCTCTTGTTATCGTACTTATACTTGTTTTTAAAATACTTGTACGCGGAAAATACATGGGAGAATTTTTCGAAAATCGTTTGCGGAATATAAACATAAGGCATTGCGTATAATATAACGATAATATATGACACATGATGTAGTCTGAATAATACCTCATAAAATAAATGGAAGTAAACAGACATAGTCTCCCCAAACATACAATCAAGAAAGTAAATAGTAGTAGTAGGTGTCATCCCATGAGCCTAAAACTGAGACCCATAAGACTCCACGAATACGAAACCATAACTGAAACGTAAATACCGGCTAACATATGTCCGGACTCAAAGTAAATACAAATAAATGCTAACATCTGAAATAAACATGATCCATAACGTAATAACGGGAACTGATAAGTCTAAAGATAAATAAACTGCATAGAACTAAAGTTGTGCGGGCTCCTCATCCGCTCCTGTGTCCTGCTGAATCTCATCATCTAAAATGGGGGGGGGGAAACGTGGGGTGAGTACTGGGAAGTAACTCAGTAGGGGAGCCGCTCCGGGTTTATTAATAAAATCGGTGTAACATGAATGAATTCAATTTCAGTTATAAGTTCTAAAATCATCTTTCCCGGAACGACTTACCTATGTGCCTCTTGTTCATTTTACATCATACATAATTATATCCTTCGTGTGTGTACTCTACGTTCTCTGTCACTTTACTGGGTTGTAACTCATATCACTTTATCTCTTATTATGTCTTATGGCCTATCCACCCTCCTATAACCTCCGCTGCACCGACCCCTAAGCATGAGCTCATCCTAACGAAATAGGGAAAATGGGGATATTCACCAACTGCAAGTGAAGGACCTGTAGCGCCGAGGATGCCAACCCCCTCCTACAGCCTCTCAATCACAAGCTGAAGGCTACTATGTATCTTTGCACCACCCAATGACGTCTTTATTAACCACGCGCCACCCAGTGACGTCTTAACAACATACATGCGCCACCCAGTGACGTCTCAGTTCACAACACATAACATATACATTCATCACATAATTCGCATAAACATATATTATCATTATTTATCTCATGTAAACATAACATATCAACACATCATCATCCAAACAGCATTTAAACTTGCATACAATTCATAATTAACTCATACATATAATCCATACTAGTTGTAGAACGCATTAGGGTACATAAAGGGTCAAAACGGTTCATTTTTGCACAAACAGCACTGTTGTAATCGATTACACGGGCTGGTAATCGATTACTGTAATCGATTACACAGACTGGTAATCGATTACTGTAATCGATTACGCAGCTCTGTAATCGATTAACAGAGAGCAGCGTTTTCTCGCAATTGGAAATTCAGACATCGTAATCGATTACGAACTTGTGTAATCGATTACGACGTCGTGAAACACGATTTTGGTGTTCCAAAAACACGATTTTCAATAGCCATTGGCCAAAATATGAATCCAACATCGTCCCAATCGATAGAAAACATAGTCATACCATTAACAAACATAAAAATACTTTTAGAACGCTTCTCAATTCATAAAACCCCTTTCTTTTTCAAAACCAATTTCATAAATCAACCCTTTCATGAACCCTAATGTGAAAAACAACGTACAACATTCAAAACTCCATTAATTTATCAACAATCATGCAATTACATAACGTTTAGAATGCCTAACCCCTACCTCTTGAAGACAAATCCTTGTTTTAGACGGAATCCTAGTTTCACGAACGGCCCGACTCCTGCGATGACCCTTTCCGGAGAAAAACAACTGGTAGAAACATCCGGCTTGGTGAGAGGATCAAGAATATATAATTATTTTTGGGATTGGGTGAGTATTTGTGTGTGTTTCTTGACGTGGAGTGGCTATGGCTTTACGAGGTTTTGAGAGAGAACCAATGGAGGCTCTGGGATGAAGAGAAAGAGTGTTTCTGACCAAATGAGGTGGAAATTAGGGTTTACTTTCGTATAAACTGAGCTAATAAGGTTTAAGAGTCATCGTGGGGTCCACCCGTCACTTAAAACATCAGAAAACTCATTATGCGCGCTGTGTAATCGATTACATCGAACTTGTAATCGATTACAGGCCTCCGAAAAAGCCCAAATCTGAAACTTGACTTGCTGTAATTGATTACCAAGGAGCTGTAATCGATTACTGGGCATGAAAAATGCCCCAAAACACTACCAAAGTGTCTCAACTCATATAATAACATCCATACACCCATTATAACTTAATGTAACATCAAAGCACATATAAATACTCATAAAAACACATAACATAGATATTTTAAACTAGGGGAAACATGTTCACTCAAATCCAATTAAGTTCCAATTAAAGTCCATTACCTTAATTCCTTTATTAGGACTTAATAAAGATCGGGGTGTTACAAAATCCTAATTCGTACCAACATGGAGGCACACTTGTGGAGCAAGAAAAGCTAAAAACCCTAGCCTTTTCCTCTCCCAAGTTGGCGCAAAACATGCTTGCATTTTTGCAAGATTATGTGAAAATTTGATGAAGCAATGCACACCACAAGATCAAGGTACAAATTCAAATTCAAGGGCTGATGGTTATTGTCGTGACACCCATAAATTTAATTATTTATAAAACCAAGTTCCCCTAATATAGTTTAGTGGAAACCAGGGTCATCTCTCACAAGGATGACTAGAAAGCATACGCAGGACTAGTTGTATGACGATTGTCACAAATAGGGGGTTTTTGTATGCAATATAATTTGGAATAAAATAAAGATAATAAAAACAGTGGTTTATGGGGTGGAACATTCATTAGGGTGTTTATCATTGGCTATAAAAGAATGCATGAGTTGATTAATTACGTCGGAGTTAGATCTAACTCCTTTGTTATGATTCTAATGATTAATTGCCTAGAATGGGATTAATTAGTGAGATCTCACCTTTAGTTTCACTTTCAACAATTGTTAAAGCCAATCACATTAATCTAATTAAAGAGACTAATCAGCCAATTAATTACTCATTACCAAATCCTAATATGCCATGCATCAATTAATCAACTAACCATAAACATACGCCAATGATTAGCCTAACTCAATCGAGTAAGCCAAGACAAAGGATTAAACACACATTTAAGATCTCAATCATATGCCAAGGTTTAATAATGAAAACTTATGCAAGATTAAGAACAAAGCCTCAATTTACCCCAATGATGTTCACACCTCATAAACACCAAGAGACTTAGTTACTCATGGAGGAATTAAAAGGGCAGAATGTAAATTGAAATTAAAGACAAAGATGGAATAAAGAAAGTAAAGACTTGAACAATAAAGTAAGGAAATTAAGTGCAAATTGGAAAGATGGAAAAACGAATAACTGAATTAATTAGAAAGAGTAACTTACAAAACCCAAAGGGCTAGACGAATAACGTTGAGAATACAATGAAGGAGCTAGAGCTAACTAGGAAAAAGCGGGAATCCTAATGGAGAAATTAACTCTAACTAAAAGCCTAGGGTTGAAAGTAAGAAACTAGGAAAAGAAAAGATATAAAGGTGGTGGTGTTGAGAGGTGTGAAGAGGTGGTGTGAAGTGATGTCTTTCTGATGCATTAGCACTGCTTTATATAGAGGAAGCAGCCTCCAAACCCTAGCAATTGGGCCCCCAAATCGTCTTGCAGATAGGGTTTCTACTGTAACAGAATTGCAGCGCGGCGCTGGGGCGCGTATAGCTCGCTAGGGCGCCAGTGCTGTGCACGTGATTGATTTAAGTGGGCCTCGTGCGCTATGGGCGCTGGGCGCGCTCGATGCTGGTTCTGAATTTCACTGCTCCGCTTCTTGCTCAGTTCCTGATGTTTACAGCTCCAATAATACCTGTGACTGCGCTAATAATACACAATATCCAAGATCAAGTGCAAAGGTCATCCTTGAATTGTAAAAACATCATAAAACTTGTTACTTTAGCCTTTATTTCTATTAAGCCCAAATTAATTCCAAATTGTATTAAGTATAGTAAAAGGCTAAAATAGAGCAAAGAAATGCATACAATCATCCAAATTAAGGGCATAAAAATATTGGCAAAACCACGTTATCAATATCCCCACACTGAACAATTGCATGTCCTCATGCAAAAGCAATGATTCCAAGCATCTCTCAGAGCAAAGCATTGGCTAACACATCTAACACCTAAGTCCTAAAGGAAAAATAAAATCTACAGATGATGCAAAGTTATTCAAAACAGCACACCTTGGTCAGAATTATGCAACACCCACAACATATTATCAGTTGGCATTAAGAGAAATTCATGAGTTAGGAGAATCAGTTCATGTTATGCAGAGTTGGTTGATTGGCCCTCACCAGTGTGTTTTTCTCTCAAATCACTCAGTGTTTTGACTAAGCACTCAATTGAATAATTCACACAAGTATTCACATTCCATAAATTTGCTATACTCCTTACATTGCAATTCTACAAACATGGTGCAATCAAGAGGTCTTTTCAGGTTGTAACGAGGCTTGGGACAGGTGTGACATATATGGGAAGTGGACTTAATTCCAAAAACTAAGACTTCATGGTTTGATCGATCCTAGATGATTTCCATCACTAAAGAAAAGATGGAGAGAGAAGAGATGGAGAGAATAGAAATACCCAAAATCAATAACTCATAAATTCTTAATTTTTACATTCCAAGGTTCCCAAATAATTTCACATTAATTCCCAGGAACCCAACAACCTTTATTTGCAGAATTCACATTTTTTTCTTGATTTTTCTGTATTTTTTCGATTTATTTTTTGAATGAATTCCTCATCTAAATTCCTTTGGTAATTGAAATGAGGTGGAAAAGTAAATAACAAAAGACCACTTATGTACAAAAGCTACCCTTACAGTTATATTTCCCATACTTGATAATTTTTACCAGTGCTCAATTTAACCCAATTTCCCCACACTTAAGACCTTTGCCCAACAATCAAACCATGTCCTCCTAGTTTCTCAGAAGAGATTTTTCATTGTTTTTCTGTTTTTGGTTTGTAATGAGCTTAGTAACAATAAGGGGATAAAGGCTCAAATTGACTACAAACAATGGGAATTGTGTATAGGTTGACTATTTGGCTAAGTGGCTTTTAGATGTAAAAACAAAATCATGCCTCAATCACATGCAACATGTATAAAACGCAAAACAAGAATCAAGCAAATTCAGGAATAACAAATACAAGTGTGTGTGTGCCCACAGAAAGAAAGTGATCAGTTGATGTATGTAATCACAGTAAGGCTCAAATCTCACAGGTAATCCAAACAACCAAACAGAGATAACACCAACAATTCAAACTCATATTAGATAATTATGCCAACATTTCTGAGTTAAATTCAAAGGCAAAGCAATTTCAGACCAAATGTGCTATAAAGAAAACTACCCAATCATCTACCTAAAAATACATAAAAACAAAACAAAATAAAAGAAAATAAAAAGAGTTAGGCATGCCATTATTCACAAAAGCCAATTTTTCTACACCCTCCCCGCACTTGAATGAGACACTGTCCCCAGTGTCAACAAATTAAAGAACAAAGAAAAGGGTATAGAAAGGACCTACGGAGGACTCAATCGTCTAGGCCGCTAGCTGGAGCGAGATACGTGCGCCAGAGCGCTGCAGTAGTGTCCTCGCGTGCGCTAGAGCGCTGTAGGAGCGCTAGGGCGCGGGTCTGCTGCAACTTCCGTGATAGCTGCTGCACTGCGAAAGATTGTCCCATTGGCTAATTGATTACTGAAAACAAATGTTAATAAATAAGAAAACAATCAAGAAGAAGCTCTCTAAGTGCAGAAATTCAATTTTGGTGGGTTGTCTCCCCCAAGCACTTTGTTTTAACGTCCCTAAGTTGGACGTTTAGTTAGCCACTCTCAGGGTGGCTTATGCTTGAATTGATCTAGGACCTTCCACCATGGTGTGCCTTCCATACCTCCACCGGGATCCCATGAGAAGTGAACCACTCCAAAGAGAATGATCCCTTTCTTATTTCGGGACCCAAGTGTTTTGATCCTTAATTTGCCCCTTGAAGCACAACACTCATTCCTGCAAAAGGCATCCCTAAAACAAACAAAATCAAGTGAGGAGGGATGAAAGTCCTCACAAGATGGGTTAGAGAAAACATAATTTAAATCAGTTAGTTTCCAAGAAATTTGAGCTCGAGAAGATACCGACACCCCACAAAGGGTGAGGAGTTGAGCATCAGTCTCGAGGCAAGCATACTCATGAGGCTCAAGAGCAAAGGGGAAGGGTCCTAATGGTAGCCTCGAAACAACAAGGGACGAGGGAGAGGAATCCATGACTTCTTCCTTGCATGCCTCGTCAATTTCTCCTAGTGAGGGAATCTCTGCAGCGACTCCAACACTCAAAGAACTTTCCCTCCGCACACACGGTGTCTAGCACGGTACTGGGTAAAGGTGGAGGTTCCTCATAGACTATCTCTACTTCGGAGTCTTCCTTGACTTCCCCAGATAATTCTTCCACCATGGCCTTCAATGTCTCCCAATCCAATTGCTCTAAAGCATAATTATCTTCAACAATAGGGAACTCTGGTTCCTCTTGTGATGGTGAATGTGGAGGTGAAGCTGGTGGTGGTAAAGAAGGTGGTAATGGAGAAGGTTGTGGTGGTGATGAGGTGGCCTGAGTTCTCAATTGTTGGAGGTCTTCTTCCATGCGCAAAAGTGTTTGCCGGTTTGTCATGAGAACTTCAAAAATTTGTTTCATCATGGAGTTGTCAGTATTATCACCAGGGGTAGACGGTGGCAAGAGGTTGAGAAGGTTGGTAGAATGGGTCAATGGTAGGTTGGTTAAGACATTTGATGGGATATGAGTAAGGATTAGGCTCATGGTATGTGTATGGAAACGGTTGAATGTAGGAGGGTAGTGGTTCATTATATGGCTGGTAGTAGGGGTCAAAGGATGGGTATGGTTCATAGTACGGTTGAGGGTCTTTGGTACGGGTATGGTGTTTGGTGAAGGTTTGAGGGTAATGGTGGCACTTGCATCTCACTGCTTGGTTGATAACCTGCAAAACCATGGAAACTAAAATCTTGGAGACTAAAAATTGGGGTTAGTGTTCATGTTAGTCTATGAAAAGAAGAAAAATAAGAGAAGAAAAACATAAAAAACATGCTGCAAGGACGACGAACGGCCGCTCGGGGGCGGTCCAAGGGCGCTAGGGGCGCGCGCTCTAAAGGTGCGCTGGGGCGCTAAGTGGGCGCTCGGGCGCTGGTATCGACGCAGAACTTTGCTGTTCTGCGAACAGCAAGTTCTATGGATGCAAATGCTAAATGTAATGCAATGTACAGATAAAATATGCGGTATGCTATGTAATGCAATGCAAAAATAAATAAAATCTTTTTGTTGTTTTTATTTTTCAAGAAACAAAGAAAAACGATTATGTACAATATGCACAAATCACACAACTAGAGATTACTTTCATCGCCATTCCCCGGCAACGGCGCCAAAAATTTGATGGTTATTGTCGTGACACCCATAAATTTAATTATTTATAAAACCAAGTTCCCCTAATATAGTTTAGTGGAAACCAAGGTCGTCTCTCACAAGGAATGACTAAGAAAGCAATACGCAGGACTAGTTGTATGACGGTTGTCACAAATGGGGGGTTTTTGTATGCAATATAATTTGGAATAAAATAAAGATAATAAAAACATTGGTTTATGGGGTGGAACATTCATTAGGGTGTTTATCATTGGCTACAAAAGAATGCATGAGTTGATTAATTACGCCGGAGTTAGATCTAACTCCTTTGTTGTGATTCTAATGATTAATTGCCTAGAATGGGATTAATTAGTGAGATCTCAACTTTAGTTCCACTTTCAACAATTGTTAAAGCCAATCACATTAATCTAATTAAAGAGACTAATCAGCCAATTAATTACTCATTACCAAATCCTGATATGCCATGCATCAATTAATCAACTAACACATAAACATATACCAATGAATTAGCCTAACTCAATCGAGTAAGCCAAGACAAAGGATTAAACACACAATTTAAGATCTCAAATCATATGCCAAAGTTTAATAATGAAAACTTATGCAAGATTAAGAACAAAGCCTCAATTTACCCCAATGATGTTCACACCCTCATAAACCACCAAGAGACTTAGTTACTCATGGAGGAATTAAAAGGGCAGAATGTAAATTGAAATTAAAGACAAAGATGGAATAAAGAAAGTAAAGAACTTGAACAATAAAGTAAGGAAATTAAGTGCAAATTGGAAAGATGGAAAAACGAATAACTGAATTAATTAGAAAGAGTAACTTACAAAACCCAAAGGGCTAGACGAATAACGTTGAGAATACAAATGAAGGAGCTAGAGCTAAACTAGGAAAAAGCGGGAATCCTAATGGAGAAAATTAACTCTAACTAAAAAGCCTAGGGTTGAAAGTAAGAAACTAGGAAAAGAAAAGATATAAAGGTGGTGGTGTTGAGAGGTGTGAAGAGGTGGTGTGAAGTGATGTCTTTCTGATGCATTAGCACTGCTTTATATAGAGGAAGCAGCCTCCAAACCCTAGCAATTGGGCCCCCAAATCGTCTTGCAGATAGGGTTTCTACTGTAACAGAATTGCAGCGCGGCGCTGGGGCGCGTATAGCTCGCTAGGGCGCCAGTGCTGTGCACGTGATTGATTTAAGTGGGCCTCGTGCGCTATGGGCGCTGGGGCGCTCGATGCTGGTTCTGAATTTCACTGCTCCGCTTCTTGCTCAGTTCCTGATGTTTACAGCTCCAATAATACCTGTGACCTGCGCTAATAATACACAATATCCAAGATCAAGTGCAAAGGTCATCCTTGAATTGTAAAAACATCATAAAACTTGTTACTTTAGCCTTTATTTCTATTAAGCCCAAATTAATTCCAAATTGTATTAAGTATAGTAAAAGGCTAAAATAGAGCAAAGAAATGCATACAATCATCCAAATTAAGGGCATAAAATATTGGCAAAAACCACGTTATCAAATATCCCCACACTTGAACAATTGCATGTCCTCATGCAAAAGCAATGATTCCAAGCATCTCTCAGAGCAAAGCATTGGCTAACACATCTAACACCTAAGTCCTAAAGGAAAAATAAAATCTACAGATGATGCAAAGTTATTCAAAACAGCACACCTTGGTCAGAATTATGCAACACCCACAACATATTATCAGTTGGCATTAAGAGAAATTCATGAGTTAGGAGAATCAGTTCATGTTATGCAGAGTTGGTTGATTGGCCCTCACCAGTGTGTTTTTTCTCTCAATCACTCAGTGTTTTGACTAAGCACTCAATTGAATAATTCACACAAGTATTCACATTCCATAAATTTGCTATACTCCTTACATTGCAATTCTACAAACATGGTGCATCAAGAGGTCTTTTTCAAGGTTGTAACGAGGCTTGGGACAGGTGTGACATATATGGGAAGTGGACTTAATTCCAAAAAACTAAGACTTCATGGTTTTGATCGATCCTAGATGATTTCCATCACTAAAGAAAAGATGGAGAGAGAAGAGATGGAGAGAATAGAAATACCCAAAATCAATAACTCATAAATTCTTAATTTTTACATTCCCAAGGTTCCCAAATAATTTCACATTAATTCCCAGGAACCCAACAACCTTTATTTGCAGAATTCACATTTTTTTTCTTGATTTTTCTGTATTTTTTTCGATTTATTTTTTGAATGAATTCCTCATCTAAATTCCTTTGGTAATTGAAATGAGGTGGAAAAGTAAATAACAAAAGACCACTTATGTACAAAAGCTACCCTTACAGTTATATTCCCATACTTGATAATTTTTACCAGTGCTCAATTTAACCCAATTTCCCCACACTTAAGACCTTTGCCCAACAATCAAACCATGTCCTCCTAGTTTCTCAGAAGAGATTTTTCATTGTTTTTCTGTTTTTGGTTTGTAATGAGCTTAGTAACAATAAGGGGATAAAGGCTCAAATTGACTACAAACAATGGGAATTGTGTATAGGTTGACTATTTGGCTAAGTGGCTTTTAGATGTAAAAACAAAATCATGCCTCAATCACATGCAACATGTATAAAACGCAAAACAAGAATCAAGCAAATTCAGGAATAACAAATACAAGTGTGTGTGTGCCCACAGAAAGAAAGTGATCAGTTGATGTATGTAATCACAGTAAGGCTCAAATCTCACAGGTAATCCAAACAACCAAACAGAGATAACACCAACAATTCAAACTCATATTAGATAATTATGCCAACATTTCTGAGTTAAATTCAAAGGCAAAGCAATTTCAGACCAAAATGTGCTATAAAGAAAACTACCCAATCATCTACCTAAAAATACATAAAAACAAAACAAAATAAAAGAAAATAAAAAGAGTTAGGCATGCCATTATTCACAAAAGCCAATTTTTCTACACCCTCCCCGCACTTGAATGAGACACTGTCCCCAGTGTCAACAAATTAAAGAACAGAGAAAAGGGTATAGAAAGGACCTACGGAGGACTCAATCGTCTAGGCCGCTAGCTGGAGCGAGATACGTGCGCCAGAGCGCTGCAGTAGTGTCCTCGCGTGCGCTAGAGCGCTGTAGGAGCGCTAGGGCGCGGGTCTGCTGCAACTTCCGTGATAGCTGCTGCACTGCGAAAGATTGTCCCATTGGCTAATTGATTACTGAAAACAAATGTTAATAAATAAGAAAACAATCAAGAAGAAGCTCTCTAAGTGCAGAAATTCAATTTTGGTGGGTTGTCTCCCCCAAGCACTTTGTTTTAACGTCCCTAAGTTGGACGTTTAGTTAGCCACTCTCAGGGTGGCTTATGCTTGAATTGATCTAGGACCTTCCACCATGGTGTGCCTTCCATACCTCCACCGGGATCCCATGAGAAGTGAACCACTCCAAAGAGAATGATCCCTTTCTTATTTCGGGACCCAAGTGTTTTGATCCTTAATTTGCCCCTTGAAGCACAACACTCATTCCTGCAAAAGGCATCCCTAAAACAAACAAAATCAAGTGAGGAGGGATGAAAGTCCTCACAAGATGGGTTAGAGAAAACATAATTTAAATCAGTTAGTTTCCAAGAAATTTGAGCTCGAGAAGATACCGACACCCCACAAAGGGTGAGGAGTTGAGCATCAGTCTCGAGGCAAGCATACTCATGAGGCTCAAGAGCAAAGGGGAAGGGTCCTAATGGTAGCCTCGAAACAACAAGGGACGAGGGAGAGGAATCCATGACTTCTTCCTTGCATGCCTCGTCAATTTCTCCTAGTGAGGGAATCTCTGCAGCGACTCCAACACTCAAAGAACTTTCCTCCGCACACACGGTGTCTAGCACGGTACTGGGTAAAGGTGGAGGTTCCTCATAGACTATCTCTACTTCGGAGTCTTCCTTGACTTCCCCAGATAATTCTTCCACCATGGCCTTCAATGTCTCCCAATCCAATTGCTCTAAAGCATAATTATCTTCAACAATAGGGAACTCTGGTTCCTCTTGTGATGGTGAATGTGGAGGTGAAGCTGGTGGTGGTAAAGAAGGTGGTAATGGAGAAGGTTGTGGTGGTGATGAGGTGGCCTGAGTTCTCAATTGTTGGAGGTCTTCTTCCATGCGCAAAAGTGTTTGCGGTTTGTCATGAGAACTTCAAAAATTTGTTTCATCATGGAGTTGTCAGTATTATCACCAGGGGTAGACGGTGCAAGAGGTTGAGAAGGTTGGTAGAATGGGTCAATGGTAGGTTGGTTAAGACATTTGATGGATATGAGTAAGGATTAGGCTCATGGTATGTGTATGGAAACGGTTGAATGTAGGAGGGTAGTGGTTCATTATATGGCTGGTAGTAGGGGTCAAAGGATGGGTATGGTTCATAGTACGGTTGAGGGTCTTGGTACGGGTATGGTGTTTGGTGAAGGTTTGAGGGTAATGGTGGCACTTGCATCTCACTGCTTGGTTGATAACCTGCAAAACCATGGAAACTAAAATCTTGGAGACTAAAATTGGGGTTAGTGTTCATGTTAGTCTATGAAAAGAAGAAAAATAAGAGAAGAAAAACATAAAAAACATGCTGCAGGACGACGAACGGCCGCTCGGGCGGTCCAAGGGCGCTAGGGCGCGCTCTAAAGGTGCGCTGGGGCGCTAAGTGGGCGCTCGGGCGCTGGTATCGACGCAGAACTTTGCTGTTCTGCGAACAGCAAGTTCTATGGATGCAAATGCTAAATGTAATGCAATGTACAGATAAAATATGCGGTATGCTATGTAATGCAATGCAAAATAAATAAAATCTTTTTGTTGTTTTTATTTTTCAAGAAACAAAGAAAAACGATTATGTACAATATGCACAAATCACACAACTAGAGATTACTTTCATCGCCATTCCCCGGCAACGGCGCCAAAAATTTGATGGTTATTGTCGTGACACCCATAAATTTAATTATTTATAAACCAAGTTCCCCTAATATAGTTTAGTGGAAACCAAGGTCGTCTCTCACAAGGAATGACTAAGAAAGCAATACGCAGGACTAGTTGTATGACGGTTGTCACAAATGGGGGGTTTTTGTATGCAATATAATTTGGAATAAAATAAAGATAATAAAAACATTGGTTTATGGGGTGGAACATTCATTAGGGTGTTTATCATTGGCTACAAAAGAATGCATGAGTTGATTAATTACGCCGGAGTTAGATCTAACTCCTTTGTTGTGATTCTAATGATTAATTGCCTAGAATGGGATTAATTAGTGAGATCTCAACTTTAGTTCCACTTTCAACAATTGTTAAAGCCAATCACATTAATCTAATTAAAGAGACTAATCAGCCAATTAATTACTCATTACCAAATCCTGATATGCCATGCATCAATTAATCAACTAACACATAAACATATACCAATGATTAGCCTAACTCAATCGAGTAAGCCAAGACAAAGGATTAACACACAATTTAAGATCTCAAATCATATGCCAAGTTTAATAATGAAAACTTATGCAGATTAAGAACAAAGCCTCAATTTACCCCAATGATGTTCACACCCTCATAAACCACCAAGAGACTTAGTTACTCATGGAGGAATTAAAAGGGCAGAATGTAAATTGAAATTAAAGACAAAGATGGAATAAAGAAAGTAAAGAACTTGAACAATAAAGTAAGGAAATTAAGTGCAAATTGGAAAGATGGAAAAACGAATAACTGAATTAATTAGAAAGAGTAACTTACAAAACCCAAAGGGCTAGACGAATAACGTTGAGAATACAAATGAAGGAGCTAGAGCTAAACTAGGAAAAGCGGGAATCCTAATGGAGAAAATTAACTCTAACTAAAAAGCTAGGGTTGAAAGTAAGAAACTAGGAAAAAAAAAGATATAAAGGTGGTGGTGTTGAGAGGTGTGAAGAGGTGGTGTGAAGTGATGTCTTTCTGATGCATTAGCACTGCTTTATATAGAGGAAGCAGCCTCCAAACCCTAGCAATTGGGCCCCCAAATCGTCTTGCAGATAGGGTTTCTACTGTAACAGAATTGCAGCGCGGCGCTGGGGCGCGTATAGCTCGCTAGGGCGCCAGTGCTGTGCACGTGATTGATTTAAGTGGGCCTCGTGCGCTATGGGCGCTGGGGCGCTCGATGCTGGTTCTGAATTTCACTGCTCCGCTTCTTGCTCAGTTCCTGATGTTTACAGCTCCAATAATACCTGTGACCTGCGCTAATAATACACAATATCCAAGATCAAGTGCAAAGGTCATCCTTGAATTGTAAAAACATCATAAAACTTGTTACTTTAGCCTTTATTTCTATTAAGCCCAAATTAATTCCAAATTGTATTAAGTATAGTAAAAGGCTAAAATAGAGCAAAGAAATGCATACAATCATCCAAATTAAGGGCATAAAATATTGGCAAAAACCACGTTATCAAATATCCCCACACTTGAACAATTGCATGTCCTCATGCAAAAGCAATGATTCCAAGCATCTCTCAGAGCAAAGCATTGGCTAACACATCTAACACCTAAGTCCTAAAGGAAAAATAAAATCTACAGATGATGCAAAGTTATTCAAAACAGCACACCTTGGTCAGAATTATGCAACACCCACAACATATTATCAGTTGGCATTAAGAGAAATTCATGAGTTAGGAGAATCAGTTCATGTTATGCAGAGTTGGTTGATTGGCCCTCACCAGTGTGTTTTTCTCTCAATCACTCAGTGTTTTGACTAAGCACTCAATTGAATAATTCACACAAGTATTCACATTCCATAAATTTGCTATACTCCTTACATTGCAATTCTACAAACATGGTGCATCAAGAGGTCTTTTCAAGGTTGTAACGAGGCTTGGGACAGGTGTGACATATATGGGAAGTGGACTTAATTCCAAAAAACTAAGACTTCATGGTTTGATCGATCCTAGATGATTTCCATCACTAAAGAAAAGATGGAGAGAGAAGAGATGGAGAGAATAGAAATACCCAAAATCAATAACTCATAAATTCTTAATTTTTACATTCCCAAGGTTCCCAAATAATTTCACATTAATTCCCAGGAACCCAACAACCTTTATTTGCAGAATTCACATTTTTTTCTTGATTTTTCTGTATTTTTTCGATTTATTTTTTGAATGAATTCCTCATCTAAATTCCTTTGGTAATTGAAATGAGGTGGAAAAGTAAATAACAAAAGACCACTTATGTACAAAAGCTACCCTTACAGTTATATTCCCATACTTGATAATTTTTACCAGTGCTCAATTTAACCCAATTTCCCCACACTTAAGACCTTTGCCCAACAATCAAACCATGTCCTCCTAGTTTCTCAGAAGAGATTTTTCATTGTTTTTCTGTTTTTGGTTTGTAATGAGCTTAGTAACAATAAGGGGATAAAGGCTCAAATTGACTACAAACAATGGGAATTGTGTATAGGTTGACTATTTGGCTAAGTGGCTTTTAGATGTAAAAACAAAATCATGCCTCAATCACATGCAACATGTATAAAACGCAAAACAAGAATCAAGCAAATTCAGGAATAACAAATACAAGTGTGTGTGTGCCCACAGAAAGAAAGTGATCAGTTGATGTATGTAATCACAGTAAGGCTCAAATCTCACAGGTAATCCAAACAACCAAACAGAGATAACACCAACAATTCAAACTCATATTAGATAATTATGCCAACATTTCTGAGTTAAATTCAAAGGCAAAGCAATTTCAGACCAAAATGTGCTATAAAGAAAACTACCCAATCATCTACCTAAAAATACATAAAAACAAAACAAAATAAAAGAAAATAAAAAGAGTTAGGCATGCCATTATTCACAAAAGCCAATTTTTCTACACCCTCCCCGCACTTGAATGAGACACTGTCCCCAGTGTCAACAAATTAAAGAACAGAGAAAAGGGTATAGAAAGGACCTACGGAGGACTCAATCGTCTAGGCCGCTAGCTGGAGCGAGATACGTGCGCCAGAGCGCTGCAGTAGTGTCCTCGCGTGCGCTAGAGCGCTGTAGGAGCGCTAGGGCGCGGGTCTGCTGCAACTTCCGTGATAGCTGCTGCACTGCGAAAGATTGTCCCATTGGCTAATTGATTACTGAAAACAAATGTTAATAAATAAGAAAACAATCAAGAAGAAGCTCTCTAAGTGCAGAAATTCAATTTTGGTGGGTTGTCTCCCCAAGCACTTTGTTTTAACGTCCCTAAGTTGGACGTTTAGTTAGCCACTCTCAGGGTGGCTTATGCTTGAATTGATCTAGGACCTTCCACCATGGTGTGCCTTCCATACCTCCACCGGGATCCCATGAGAAGTGAACCACTCCAAAGAGAATGATCCCTTTCTTATTTCGGGACCCAAGTGTTTTGATCCTTAATTTGCCCCTTGAAGCACAACACTCATTCCTGCAAAAGGCATCCCTAAAACAAACAAAATCAAGTGAGGAGGGATGAAAGTCCTCACAAGATGGGTTAGAGAAAACATAATTTAAATCAGTTAGTTTCCAAGAAATTTGAGCTCGAGAAGATACCGACACCCCACAAAGGGTGAGGAGTTGAGCATCAGTCTCGAGGCAAGCATACTCATGAGGCTCAAGAGCAAAGGGGAAGGGTCCTAATGGTAGCCTCGAAACAACAAGGGACGAGGGAGAGGAATCCATGACTTCTTCCTTGCATGCCTCGTCAATTTCTCCTAGTGAGGGAATCTCTGCAGCGACTCCAACACTCAAAGAACTTTCCTCCGCACACACGGTGTCTAGCACGGTACTGGGTAAAGGTGGAGGTTCCTCATAGACTATCTCTACTTCGGAGTCTTCCTTGACTTCCCCAGATAATTCTTCCACCATGGCCTTCAATGTCTCCCAATCCAATTGCTCTAAAGCATAATTATCTTCAACAATAGGGAACTCTGGTTCCTCTTGTGATGGTGAATGTGGAGGTGAAGCTGGTGGTGGTAAAGAAGGTGGTAATGGAGAAGGTTGTGGTGGTGATGAGGTGGCCTGAGTTCTCAATTGTTGGAGGTCTTCTTCCATGCGCAAAAGTGTTTGCCGGTTTGTCATGAGAACTTCAAAAATTTGTTTCATCATGGAGTTGTCAGTATTATCACCAGGGGTAGACGGTGCAAGAGGTTGAGAAGGTTGGTAGAATGGGTCAATGGTAGGTTGGTTAAGACATTTGATGGGATATGAGTAAGGATTAGGCTCATGGTATGTGTATGGAAACGGTTGAATGTAGGAGGGTAGTGGTTCATTATATGGCTGGTAGTAGGGGTCAAAGGATGGGTATGGTTCATAGTACGGTTGAGGGTCTTGGTACGGGTATGGTGTTTGGTGAAGGTTTGAGGGTAATGGTGGCACTTGCATCTCACTGCTTGGTTGATAACCTGCAAAACCATGGAAACTAAAATCTTGGAGACTAAAATTGGGGTTAGTGTTCATGTTAGTCTATGAAAAGAAGAAAAATAAGAGAAGAAAAACATAAAAACATGCTGCAGGACGACGAACGGCCGCTCGGGCGGTCCAAGGGCGCTAGGGCGCGCTCTAAAGGTGCGCTGGGGCGCTAAGTGGGCGCTCGGGCGCTGGTATCGACGCAGAACTTTGCTGTTCTGCGAACAGCAAGTTCTATGGATGCAAATGCTAAATGTAATGCAATGTACAGATAAAATATGCGGTATGCTATGTAATGCAATGCAAAAATAAATAAAATCTTTTTGTTGTTTTTATTTTTCAAGAAACAAAGAAAAACGATTATGTACAATATGCACAAATCACACAACTAGAGATTACTTTCATCGCCATTCCCCGGCAACGGCGCCAAAAATTTGATGGTTATTGTCGTGACACCCATAAATTTAATTATTTATAAAACCAAGTTCCCCTAATATAGTTTAGTGGAAACCAAGGTCGTCTCTCACAAGGAATGACTAAGAAAGCAATACGCAGGACTAGTTGTATGACGGTTGTCACAAATGGGGGGTTTTTGTATGCAATATAATTTGGAATAAAATAAAGATAATAAAAACATTGGTTTATGGGGTGGAACATTCATTAGGGTGTTTATCATTGGCTACAAAAGAATGCATGAGTTGATTAATTACGCCGGAGTTAGATCTAACTCCTTTGTTGTGATTCTAATGATTAATTGCCTAGAATGGGATTAATTAGTGAGATCTCAACTTTAGTTCCACTTTCAACAATTGTTAAAGCCAATCACATTAATCTAATTAAAGAGACTAATCAGCCAATTAATTACTCATTACCAAATCCTGATATGCCATGCATCAATTAATCAACTAACACATAAACATATACCAATGAATTAGCCTAACTCAATCGAGTAAGCCAAGACAAAGGATTAAACACACAATTTAAGATCTCAAATCATATGCCAAAGTTTAATAATGAAAACTTATGCAAGATTAAGAACAAAGCCTCAATTTACCCCAATGATGTTCACACCCTCATAAACCACCAAGAGACTTAGTTACTCATGGAGGAATTAAAAGGGCAGAATGTAAATTGAAATTAAAGACAAAGATGGAATAAAGAAAGTAAAGAACTTGAACAATAAAGTAAGGAAATTAAGTGCAAATTGGAAAGATGGAAAAACGAATAACTGAATTAATTAGAAAGAGTAACTTACAAAACCCAAAGGGCTAGACGAATAACGTTGAGAATACAAATGAAGGAGCTAGAGCTAAACTAGGAAAAAGCGGGAATCCTAATGGAGAAAATTAACTCTAACTAAAAAGCCTAGGGTTGAAAGTAAGAAACTAGGAAAAGAAAAGATATAAAGGTGGTGGTGTTGAGAGGTGTGAAGAGGTGGTGTGAAGTGATGTCTTTCTGATGCATTAGCACTGCTTTATATAGAGGAAGCAGCCTCCAAACCCTAGCAATTGGGCCCCCAAATCGTCTTGCAGATAGGGTTTCTACTGTAACAGAATTGCAGCGCGGCGCTGGGGCGCGTATAGCTCGCTAGGGCGCCAGTGCTATGCACGTGATTGATTTAAGTGGGCCTCGTGCGCTATGGGCGCTGGGGCGCTCGATGCTGGTTCTGAATTTCACTGCTCCGCTTCTTGCTCAGTTCCTGATGTTTACAGCTCCAATAATACCTGTGACCTGCGCTAATAATACACAATATCCAAGATCAAGTGCAAAGGTCATCCTTGAATTGTAAAAACATCATAAAACTTGTTACTTTAGCCTTTATTTCTATTAAGCCCAAATTAATTCCAAATTGTATTAAGTATAGTAAAAGGCTAAAATAGAGCAAAGAAATGCATACAATCATCCAAATTAAGGGCATAAAATATTGGCAAAAACCACGTTATCAAGGGCTAAGATGAAGTTTCCTCTTTTCTAATTCTTGGTTACAAAGTTTCCACATTTAAGATCAAATAATAACCTTTGGATTAAAGGGAATTATTTGAATCAATGGCCAAGATGAAACTTCCTCTTATTTGATTGTTCTATTTTTGGAAGATCAAATTTCAAATCATATCAAGGAATTCTCACCATTGGATCAAAAGATTACAAATTCAAATCAAAGGTGGAGATCAAGCAAGCATTTTCGAAATTTGTAGGGTATTTTCCCTATAAATACAAGACCTCAATGCCCAAGAATTCAAGAGACTACCCAAGCTTACAAGTGCCAAAACGTTGTCGAATTGAATCCTTATTTTCTCTCCATCTTCAACCTCTAAACCTCAAGTTCTTATTTTTATTTGGGAAAAGGTTGTAATTCTTAAAAGAGTGAGCTTTTGTTGTTTATCCTAGCTTTGCCAGTTATTCTTTGAGAGAAAAATCCATCAAGGTTCCAACTTAGTTGCATCTAAGTTCTTGATTGGTAAAAAGCACATCTTTTATACAAAGTCCTTATTTTTGTAAGGCAAGAAGTCCTTAGAGGGTCTAAGGCAAGGGTAGAAAGTCCTTCGGTGTTGAAGGCAAGGATTGAAGTCCTTTGGAGTTGTCAAAGGCAGTTAGTCACCTAGTTGTGGTGCAAGTGAAGTCCTTTGTGGTTTTCAAAGGCAGTGAGTCACCTTGGTGAAGGTGCAGGTTGAAGTCCTTTGTGGTGTAGCAGAGGCAAGAAAGTCCACCTAGTTGTGGTGGTGATAGTGAACTCTCAGGTGAATCCTGGGGACTGGAGTAGGCACGTTGCCGAACCTGTATAAAAAGTTTGTGTGTGCTCTCTTTCTTCCCTATCTCTTTATTTAATTGTTTTTACAATTTATCATTGCATACACAACATATACATATTGCGAAATCATCATCATCATTTGTCTAAGTGTTGAAGGTTAAAGTTTTAACCTTTATCATTTAGAAGAGCTTGAAAGTAAATATATTTTCAAGATCTATTATAGTCTTGTCTATAGGCTAAGTTTCTGTTTATTTACTAACAATTGTTTCCGCTGTGCAAGACAAGTTTATACTTGATCTTTATTTTTAAGTAATTTTCAGAAACAGGATTTATAGTTGAAACGTGATTCAACCCCCCTTCTCACGTTTCACTACCTTCATTATGCATGCCTAAAATCTACCTCTTGTAGACCTCCAATGCAATGCGTAAAAACACCATTTTCCCGACGTAGCACTTGTTTCTCTTTCTCTCACTAGCCCCACGAACGGTAGGATGATGAAAACGAATCCTTGTCAAGAATTAGAGTTTACAACTGAACAACATGGCCATGCAAGTTTAAATGACGTTGTGAGACCAACACGTGACTAAAAACACACTAAAAACCTTTACTGCACAGGCTGTAATCGATTAACATATATATAGTGGTAATCGATTACCAGTTGTTAAAATGCCCAGATTTGAAAATCTGAAATGTTTAATCGGTTACATGTCCATGTAATCGATTACTAGGCTACAAAAAAGTCTCAAAACACCTTAAAGACGTATCAACTCGTGCTATAACCTAACATACATCATACCTAACCTCATGCATCATCAAAATATAAATAAACACACATATATACACATAAATCACATAACATACAATGCTTTATCTAGGAGAAACTTATCCATCCAAACTTAATTAAATTCTAACCAAGGTCAATTACCCTTAATTTCACTTAATTAGAACTTAATAAAAATCAGGGTGTTACAAAGTCCGTCATGAAGTAACATTTGCTTCCTCCTCCTATGAAGACTCTAAGTCTTCTTCCTCATAATCACTCCAAGTTGTAATTGTTTCCTTCTTCTTTGGGAAGAACTTCTTTTGGAAGGCTTTTTCTTTGGGTAATCATTTTTGAAATGCCCCTTTTCACCACAACCATAACATGTGGCCTTAGAAGGCTTCATCTTGCCCCTCTTTTCCTTTTTTTAATTGTGGCTCTTTGCCCTTCCTTGGTTGGTTCTTCCAATCCCTTGTCATTTTTCTCACAAGCATGGAAATGTCCTCATCTTCTGAGTCAGGCTCAGATTTAGTTTCTGAGTCTGATTCCTCATAAACCATTAAAGCTTTGATCTTGGAGGACTATTTGACTGAGCTTTTTAAAGCCATCGACTTCTGAGGCTTAGAAGTCGATGCTTAATTCCTAGAGTCCTTCCAATTCAATATCGTGGGTTTTTAGAGACCCGAATAGGATGTCTAAGCCCAATTTGTTTAAGTCATTGGCTTCTTGAATTGCTGTGACCTTGGGCCGCCACTTTGGACATAAGCTTCTTAGAATCTTCTTTACCATCTTAGAATTTGTGTATGCCTTTTCTAATACTTTTAGCTAGTTGATGAGATGGAGGAATCTGATGGACATGTTGTATATTCTCATCAGGGAGCATGTCTTGACTCATATTTATGGAGAAACATGGAAATTTTGGTCTCCTTTACTTGGTTCGTTCCTTGATGAAGCATGTGTAGTCTTTTCCATATCTCATGAGCTGTGTCACAAGACACTATCTTGTCGTATTCAATCTTTGGGAGGGCACATAGAAGAATGCACTTGGCTTTGAAGTTTTTTTGTAATTTCTCCTTGTGCTCACTCGTCCATCTTTCTTCTGGAATCCTGATTGTAATGTATCTTGGAATAGGAGGTAAAGCATCTTCTGCAGATGGCATTCTCACTAGAGTAGTTGGATCAGGAATCCTTTCAGTTGGGATATAATCTCCATTTGCAACTATATTCCATAGATCCAAGCATGTGTATTTGATGAACAATGTCATCCTATCCCTCCAATAATCAAAATCATCTCCGTGGAATATCGACGATCTTTTGATTGAAGCTCCATCAACAACATACACATTGGAAGCCATTTCCCTATATCTTTGAACCTTAACACAATTTAAGTGTTCAACCCCTAAGACCTGAGCTCTAATGCCAATTGTAGGTGTAAGGTAGCAAGAGAAGGGGATCTGAATCGTGTTTTTCGCACGTTTTAATTATCTAAAACTTAGAAACAAATCAAGCTTAGAAGCTTGTCTTTCTTAGAATGTAGTGGGATATTAGTTTCAAAAACTAAAGTTTCTTAGAAACCCTTGGAGAGCTTTCTGACACTTAAGTTCATAAGTCTTCTAAGTTTTCTTAGAAACCTCAGGTTTCTCACAATTCTAAGTTTAGAGTTATATGCATGAGAATCTAAATCTCGAATGTAAAAAAGATTAAGGAAGAGAGATTCTCACAAAGAGGTTTTTATATTGGTTTGGCCAAACTTGCCTACTCTACTCCTCAAATCTAATTTGAGATTTCGATATTCTTCTTAAACTGCGTTCTCAGGCACGACCACCTTCTCAACTCCCTGAGAAGGATTTTTTCCGCCTTAATCCAAAGGGGGACTCCTTGCCTTAGAAACCACTAAGGCCTTTCTGTCTCAAACACAAAAGGACTTTATCTTTTTCTCAAACACTAGAGGATTTCCTGCTTTCAAAATTGAAGGACTTTATTTTGTCTTCCATTGAAGGACTTTACAATTGATTAAGTTTGAATGAATCAAAACTTAAACAATCAAGTACTTAGGCACATCTAAGTATAACTCTTGATTGACTCCTAGAAGTTTACTTGCACTAGCAAGGATAAACAATAACAACTCTAGAAAATTTTAAGAAACAATATCATGATTCTGAGTTCTTTTTACAAGATGAGAAATTTTCTAAGTTACAGTTCAATAAAGAAATTGACAGAGTTTGGACGCAATTTTCTCTAGATTTTTTCGATATCTAATTTGTCTATGTCCTTGAATATATATAGGCATTGGTGTAGGCCTTGTAACTTGACTTTTCTCTTTGCTGATATGGCTTGTGCTGACAAACTTTCTGAGAATGACTTCTACTTTCTCGATGCGTTTTAAGGAACTTTTTCAGAGTGTGTACAATACACACTTCCCCCAAAAGTCTTCCTCTATGCTTTTGAGATCCTTGATATTGGATCAAACACCTACCACTTAGCTAAAAGCTATAGCTGTTAGCAAGGGCGCAACTTTATTTCCTCATTGTTCAGAACCACATCAAACTTGAGGGCTGCACCCATTACCGGCGCCATGGGTCGGGCGATTAAGCCTATCGAATCCTAAGGGTGACGCTGACCAAATAAAGCCAACAATCTCCCCCCCAGTGTCAGCCGTGGGATTCGAACCCATGACCTCGTTCTAATACCACTTGTTGGATCAAGCGCCTACCACTTAGCTAAAAGCTATAGCTGTTACCAATGGCGCAACTTTATTTCATCATTGTTCAGAACCGCATCAAGCTTGAGGGGCTGCACCAATTACCCGTGCCATGGGTCAGACGGTTAAGCCCATCGAATCCTAAGGATGACGCTGACCAAATAAAGCCAACACTTGAGAGTAAGACAATGAGAATTTAGTTTCTGACGCGGCCATTTCTGTGGTCACCTTTCTGAGACCTTCTAAGAAGAGATGATTTCTGAGAAAAATGTTTTCTAAGAGATACGTGCTTTCTTAGAACGGAAGGTTTCTCAGAGCCTTTTAAGAACATTCTTATCTTCTCTTCTTTGGCTTTCCATGACATGCTTAAGAGATGTTTCAATATGTATTTACAACATCCTTTAATTTTCTCTTCTCTTCTAAGTGTGTTAGACCTTAGCCAAGGTTCTTACTTTCATGTCTTCTAAGTCCAATTAATTTTTAATTTTTTCAAACCTAGACTAGTGTTCTTACTGAGTTTCATATAATTCTTATTGAAAAAACACTTGAGCACAGATTAACTTAATCAATCAAAATTTTTATCTATTGCATAAGCTTTGTTATCATTGAAAACATTTGATTTCTAAATGATTTTTGCTAATTACTCTCAGAAAAGATTCCGGAGCTTACACTAGGAAGCATTGACACACCTATTTAAAGATGTGTCCAAGTGTTCAACACATGTACATAAGGATCACCACCAATACCCTTCTCATTTTCACCCAAATTAGCATCTACCGATTTCCTTTCAGATCTTCTCTGTAATTAAGGATCACGACCTCCAACCTCCGACCGCCGCATCGCCACCACGACCTCTAACCACCGTGTCGCCACCACGATCTCTGACCGTCGCTGCTACACTCCTCGCCGCCCTCAGTATTGCTGCCAACGTCTTCACCCATGTCCCTGCATCCTCACGGCCGTCTCGCAAGTTCGTTCGAAGGTCCTGCAGCATTGCACGCTCCAAGCTTGTGGAGGTTGCTGCGTGGGGTTCGACGGAGCCGCGGTCTGTGGGAGCTGCTGGTGCCGATAATGATGATGGTGTGATCAAAGTTGCAGGCGGTGCTTGATCTTGAAGAAGAAGCTAAGCTTGTTGGGCTGCACACAAAATATCAAATGCATGATGAAGGTGCAGTGATGGAGAATCGACAGTGAAGGAGGAGAGAGTGGTGAGGGAGGACTGGCGGTGGGGGTATGTGAAAGTTAGATTAGGTCTAAGGTTTTTTTAATTCAAGGGTGTTTTCGACTTTTAATACAAAATAGATGTATTGTCCTCTGAAACAAACATAAAACAATACATAAAATACAGATACAAATATATTTTGTACACACTAAAATAAACGCAATACAAAATATATAAAAATTATTGTGTTGTATTGTATAGAGTTGGAAACAAACAGATACCTATGTGTCTGAATAAATCTTTTAAAGTTAGACAGGACCGAACATTATCTGTTATGTACCGAGCACTTTGTGATACACCGTGGACATAACACATCATAGACATGACAACTTTTTTTGTTTTTTTTTTTGAAATTTTCATTCTTTATGAAGAAATGTAAGGCCAAACTCATCGCAAGTTTATTGGACCTAAAAATACTAAATCAAATATATTTTCTTAACCCAAAATAAGATTCACAAAAAACATTATATATATATATATTGTGTCCATATCTTGCAATTTTTAATTTGATATATCTCCTTATTTATGTTTCATGTACGTGTTAGTATTGATGCTTCTTAGACTAAGAACAGTGGACCTTATTGGGCCTATACACGGGTTCCGAACAATTAGAATTATATAAATACGTCCAAACACAACCTAGTTTGTACAAAGCTAACCAATGTCTATACATAATTAAACAGACTGATAAAACCCAAAGGTAGCAGACTAGTAGACAAATTCTTCCGTTAATATACAATATGAATAAAATCAGGGGAAGAATTATGATCAAACATTGATGAATATAAACTCCAACACCATGATGAAAGTTGTCCATTGTGATCGCAATTATCCTGAGATAATGGGCCTGCATATATACTAAGAAGTGTGTCAACAAATCTACTGTGTAAAACATGAAAACTTCAACAATTATTGCAAGAATAACAATATTTATTTTCCTTATGCCACCACGTGACCCAAAATGGTCAAGCACATAACTCATTGTAGGATAACTCCTACGTGAAAGATAGCTTCAATTTAGATAAAAACACTACTTCTATGTCATAACCCAAGCATTCGAAATAACCAAAGTATCATTGAGATCTGGAGCTTACTCCAGCAGTGCTTTTGTTAGTTATGACTTTTCCCTTTCTTTGAATTGTTGTTCTCTTGCATCTTCCTTTTTTTCGCTTCAGCAGTAACCCAAGTATAGTCGGAAGGAATTGCAAATGGGTCTAGAACATTTTCTATCCTACTGCTGGAACCTGCAGTGGATGAACTAGGGCGGTAAGGAGCCTTTATCCACTGAAACCAAGACGAAGCTGAGAAATGCGTCATTACAGGGCTCTCAAGGCCAGCGGCAAAAGGACTCGAAGGTGGTGTTGCAAATTCATCTACTGGCTGTAGTTCTTCAAACTTTGTAAAAGTAACCAATACTCTAATGGTGGGAACCACAGGGATCGCGACCTGAATAGTGGGGTTAAAGTCAAAAACACAATAACACAGAGAAAAGGAAACATACAAGAGAGGGAAAAAATATGCTAACGAAGGCATTCAAATATCAATATGCAGAATAAGGAGACATACAAGATTTTATCAGTCAAGTTGAATAACAAACCTTGAGGCTGGAATTACTATTACTCCTGTAGTACTTCTCAAGTAATAACATGAGAAGAAAAGGATAACAAAAAGACTCATTACTACATCAATTAGTTGTGTAATGTGTCACACCAAATGATTTAAGGATGTAATGACCCATCAATTAATACAAGTTACTTCTTGAGCTAGATTTCTTTTTCTAGTGAAATCATTATTAGCTCAGGACTGTAGCTAACAGGTTCAACACCATATTGAGTTGGGGTCCATAGGGGCCATGAAACAATCACTTTTTCTGAAGGAAATAGATAAACATAGTTCAATTTTTATCAATCAAACATTTCATTGAGAGAATTTTTATAGAACACTATCTTCATTGTACAAATCATAAGGAGCTCGTGAAGTTTCCCGTAACTAATGAGCAAGAGCAACAAAACAAGAAGATAGTAAACTAAACAAAAGAAATTGGATGAAGATAAAATGAAAGCAACAAAGGGCATTTTTTACTTGTTTGACTTTTTTGTTTAGGTGGTCAAAGTCAAACTCATTTTTGACCAAAGGAGTAGTAGAACTCCTCTCACAAGAATTGCATTGGAAACTCAAATTTTTTATGTACGACAGGAAAGTAAAATCTAAAGCAAACAGGATATCAGTTTCAATTCATATCAAGACAGAAATCCCATGAACCTCCAATAAATAAAAGAGATTTGTACCCAAGAGACGAATAGAATAAAAGAACAAAGAAATCCCTGAAAAGTAGTTATACAAGCCAATACCCATAAACAGGAAAGTGCAATGATTTTGTTTGTATTTTAGTCCTCACAAAATCAGTACTACCATGCTGCTAAAGATATCTATCCAACGACTAAATTGTAGGAAACAAGGGGGAAAAAAGTGGATGAATAGCTTAGGCTCAATGCATTCACAAACACAGTTGACTAGAGCAAAGATTTCAAGAATTTATCACTTTATTTATATGTATTGAAGGATTGCTTGTTTTTATAAACTATTTTCTTTTTCAAATTTCCTGTTTAGTAGGGTTAAAATAAAGCATAATATCCAACCACAGAGAACTCGGAATGGGATATTAAAAAACAGTTACAAAATGCAGATATCAAAACTTGGTCTATGCAATAATGTATTTAGAACTTACAGTAATTTTGAAATTCTTAGTAATTTTAAGTCAATAATGATATTTGTACATCACATTCATTAGCCACTATCAGCCACCACTCTCATAAATTAAAAAACTCAACCAAACAAACAAAAAAACCCACTCAAATAAATGAAAAACTCAAACAAACTATAAAAAAATAACCTTAATGACAGTTAAAAATTTACTAAATAAAAGATGATGAGCACGCACCTTAACAGGAAAGGTTCCCATTGGAAGTTTTGTTGTAAGTAGTTCTCTCAAACGGCGAATTGCTTTCACTTTGTTTGCAACGATGTCAAGCAATGGCAAAAGCTCTTCAGTTTTTAGAGGAAAATTTGGGGAAAGCCAAAGAATAGGCCTCAACCCTTTCTTATATTCATTTTCATGATTTCCATCCTTGTGACGGCTTCTGCTATCAGAATTTGCAGAAGCAGCTTTCACATCTTTTCTCCTCCGTTGTTCATCACCCCTTACAACTACCTCAACAGAATGTCTACCTGGCTTAGTCTGATTCTTTGAAGGAGAATTCCCCAATAAATCACTCACATTTTCTTCTATGCAGAGAGAACTTCTTGGGGGAGCAATCTTCTTTGGTGCTTCATGTTTAGAATCCTTCTTTCTCCATCCACCAAACCATCCTTTCTTTTCCTGCTTATTTTCTGCACCTTTGCTATCATTCCCATCTTCAATAGGAATATCTCTCAATTCATAATAGCTATGATGATGCCCTACAATCCCCTCATCGTTCTCATTGTTCAATTCTGATGAATCCAACTTAAGTGCATGCTCCAGTTGCCTTCTTTCATCCTCAGTCAGAATATCATTAAGTTCTTCATTCTCTGTTTCATTTTCATTGCAAGATGAGAAGAACTCTTCATCTGTCATGGCTCCCGGAACCCCTCTAGATTTGATGCTTACAACTACATTGTGCATATCATACACCTTAGCTTTCCAAGGGCCAACCATTTCAGTTCTCTCCTGTCGCCTCCATGTCAATTGAGGCAAAAGAACTGCCTGAGTTACGTCAATCCCAGGCCTAAATATATTTGTTTTAGACATTGCAGCCACTTCTTGCTGAACCTCTTCATCATTTGCTGGAAAGCCAGCATCATCTAGAGCACTCTGTACCTCCTTTTCCTTGTGTGATATAATGCATAGAGAGCCAGGTGGGACCTTCCCATCCTCCGAACCATCACCCAGAAAAAGAATACTCTGATCAGATCTCTGAATTCTAAAACCATCGAAACCAGCCAAAGTCATGTCTGCTCTCAGATTCGCACCCCTTTTCCAAATTTTGTAAGTATCTGAAGGTGCAATCCTTGAGATGAAAGGAATCACAGAACTCTCAAAGTGGAATGTAATCTCCATGTAAAAGTCCCTCATCCTTTGCATGGTCCCTACCAAGCGAGGCAACCTTCTGCACCATTTCGCCCAAGCCAGAGGCTGATAATGCTTAATTATTATCTTTGCAATGGCCTCTTCTCGATTGCAAATAGCCTCCTGAAGTGCACTCCAACCCTGTTCATTCTGCAAACTCCAATCTGCTCCAGCAAGCATAAGCATCTCAGTGGCCACTTCATCCCCAAATTTTACAGCCAAGTGAAGAGGGGTGTCACGGTTCGGCACATCACGCCGATCAATCACAGAAGATATAGCATCAGCCTTCTCCTCCTCTGCTATTGAAACCGCCTCAGTGCGAATATCAGCCACGTTACACAATTTAGGGAGACCCGCAAGTATCCTCTTAAGTTCAGCATAATCCTTCAGAATTATAGCTTTGTGAACAGGGCTGTGAGCATACTTTGCAACATGGATCCCCGCCATACCACAGCAGCACAAGGGATCACCAGCCCACAATAACAATTACAGGCATAAACAACACATGCCAACCCCAGAAATCAAAACTTCACTCGAACTGTCAAGTCAAATTAAACAGACCCTTGTTCACAATTTCCCTCTAGAACAGAAAACACGTTTAACAGGAAAAAAAAATTGCCTACCACCCCAAGAGAAAAGGACCCATTTAGAATAAGAAGCAGAAAAGGGCGACAAGAAAATCAAAGATAAAGAAAAGCATCTTGTGGGGTCTCAGATCAAGCAATCGAAAGGGATGGAGGAAAAGCTACATTAACCTTGTTCCTTTCTTGCTTTGTTTTGCTTTGTCCTGTGATTCCCCAGAGTCCTGGGATTAATGGATTAAATCAAAGTTTCAAACCCCACCACTGCCTCCTTCAAGTAGCGAACAAAAAGGGAAAATGGCAAAGATCCTTGTGATCCAATCCAGATCAGACAAGCACGAAGAGAACATGCATGTGGGTGCGTGAACCGAAAATTCTATAATTGAATAGAGAAAAGAAAAACCAACTGCTTCGAATATTCTTAAAAAAAAAAAAAAAACAAATTACCATTCCCTTCGAAACTTTTTATCTTATAAAATAGTTTCGATAAAAAATTTAAAATACATTTATCCCAAATTAAAATTTTAGATAAATTAATTTTTTAACAAAAATATATAAATTAGTTTTTTAAGATTTATGAAAATGATTTAATTGATCTGTATAATGAAATAATTAATTTATCCAAAATCTTTAATGGACAGAGACTAATTTGATCATTTCCATCAATCTTAAAAAAATAATTTATCTAATATTTTTTAGAATAACAATTTGTCCAACATTTTTAGTTTTAGAATAATGTATTTTAAATTTTTTATTCTTAAATAACTATTTTATTCCATAAAAAAATTTGCTGCGACTAATTTGGTGTTTTGTAAAAAATCTAATATTAAATCTATTTTTAACTAGGATTAACAAGGAACCAAAGAAAAAACATTAACCCCTAGACCAAGCAAAGAAATGGCAACTTTGTCCATGGTCCACGGATGTATCTTATAATTAGAAATGCTATTGGAATAACCCATTTGCCTCCACCTACATACTACTGAAGTAAAATACAGCAAAAGGGCAAATTAATTACATATACTTTAGTCGCAAAATGGAGAATAGTAACCCTAATGGTAATAGCACACTAAATCCACCTTATTTACCATATGGGTATAATATTTTTCTTGAGCTATTAAAAATAATTATTATCACTACTACTGAAATTATTAGTATTATGAGTTAACCACCACTTTAGTCCCTCACATTGCACTTTTACTTCATTTTAGTCCTTCACTTTACTTTTTATTCGATTTAATCCCTCACATTGCATTCCGTGAGTCACTTTAGTCTTCCGTTAACATTCCGTCATTAACTCCGTTACTCTGTGCTGACATGTACCGTTATGTGCCAAGTTGGCAGATGACCTGTACAAATAAATTGAGAAGTTTGATTTAGTCCTCCATATTACATCAATTGTATCAAATTAGTCCTTCATTTTACCATTCAATTTTGCAACACTTTCATTTCCTCATCCTCTCTTCCTTCTCTTCATTCTTCTTCTTCTTTGCATGGTTCAGTTTTTTATTCCTCTAAAATTCAAATTTGTCATGATGAGTGGTGGTCATAGGGTTTCTAGCTCCTCATTCTCATCAAGGTCAGATGAGAGCACTACAAGGAGTCACAATCACATAAGAAGGGTAGAGAAAATTGTTCCCTTGTGACTGCGAGTTAAAGACGGTGGTTAGAAAGTCCAAAACCATAACTTAATCCTAGAAAATTATTTTATGGGTGTATTAATTATGGGGTAAATTTCTTACTTCTTATTTTTCATTATTATTTTTTATTTTGAATTTTATTCCTGAAAATTTAAATTTTAGAGGAATAAAAACAGAACCATGTAAAGAAGAACAAGAAGAAGAAGAATGAAGAGAAGGAAGAGAGGAAGAGAAAATAAAAGGGTTGCAAAATTAGATGGTAGGATGAAGGACTAATTTGATACAACTAGTGTAATGTGGAGGACTAAATCGAACTCCTCAATTTGTTTGTACACGTCATCTGCCAACTTGGCACATAACGGTACATGTCAGCACAAAGTAACGGAGTTAATGACAGAACGTTAACAGAGGACTAAAGTGACTCACAGAATGCAATGTGAGGGACTAAATCGAACAAAAAGTAAAATGGAAGACTAAAGTGAAACAAAAGTGCAATATGAGGGACTAAAGTGGAGGTTAACTCTAGTATTATTGTCTCTATTTATGTATTTGTTACGTTATTCCTTTTACATGTAGTTGTTGGCACCCAAATCTAAGCCGACCGAGAAATAAAGAGGCGAGGAGGATGTAGTCGAGGAATATGGAGAGGAGTTGAGAAATAGCCGGGAAACTGGGATGAAAGACTTAACTGAGGAGGGTGAGGTGAAGAACCATATTAGCCGAGTAGAGGAAGTCGTGTAGGAAGGAAATTCTGAGGCAGTTGCAAAAAATTCGGAGAAGGCCGAATTTCACGGATAGTTGATAACAAGACTTAAATTGAAGGAAGAATATGGTTATCAAGGTCATGGGTGGTTGCCAATCCATACACGAACAACTCAAAACGTGGGAAAGAGTAATAGAAGCAGTTGGAGTTAGGGTAGGGAGTTCTTGGAGAGCTATAAAAGGGGGATGCTTAGTCGTAAAAGGGAAACACAAAAAAATCCAGAATCTTTAACATTTTATTTGCTTTTTTATAGTTTTTCTGTTATTTGTTACTTGTTTTTACCATTCCATGATTCTAGGAGTAGTTTAGATTCACTTTTCAAATTCAAATTTAGGTGTAATCAACTCGTTTTATTGAAGTCAATAAAAGTTTCTCCTTTTACTTTCATTATTCTTTTCTTTTTCTTCGTCTAAGGTTTCGCTTTTTAAGAGATTTTAGAGAACCTATAGCCAAAGATTGATTCCCTTCATTGGCAGAATCACTTCGATTTAGGAATCTCTCAATATTAGTCATATCCTTGGTTGAGGGCTAATTTTTCACGATAACAACAGTACTATTCATATATGTTACTATTTACTATTCACATATACAATACTAATCACTAATTATGTATACATCACCATTCACGTATGTGTACTATTCATTATTCACGTATACATTACTATTTACTATTCACATGTGTATTATCATTATTCATACTAGCGTCTTGTCGGGCACTTCGTGCCCGTCAAGCCGCATTCTTATTTTTTTGTCTAGTCATATTATTTATTTTAAAACTTTTTGTATAAAATGGTGAAAAAATAAAAAAAAAATAACATGAAAATAGAGATAGTTATCTTTTATATTATAATTTTTAATTTAAATTTTAGAATTCAAAAAATAACTACCCAAATGAGTGTGGACACCAAAAGGGTAGTTATTTTTTTGTATCCTCTTTATATATAGTATAGATATATATATATATTAGGGAAAAAAACATTTTACCTCCCTGGATGTTTGGGTCGTTGCAATTTAGCCCCTGAACTTTCAAAACGGGCAATACGGTACCCTGTATGTTTTAAAACGTGCAATTTACCCAATCCGTCACATCTCCATCCATTTCTCCGTTAAATAGTCATGTGCAGTGCACATGTCATTTCTCCATCAAATCATATAGGGTACCGTATTGCCCGTTTTTGAAAGTTCAGGGGCTAAATTGCAACGACCCAAACATTCAGGGAGGTAAAGTGTTTTTTTCCACGTAAAAAAAATGGTATTTTAGTAATTTAATAAATGACATGTGCACTGCACATGACCATTTAACGGAGAAATGGATGGAAATGTAACGGATGGGGTAAATTGCACGTTTTAAAACATACAGGGTACCGTATTGCCCGTTTTGAAAGTTCAGGGGCTATATTGCAACGACCCAAACATCCAGGGAGGTAAAATGTTTTTTTCCCTATATATTATTAACTATTCATGTTCACAATATTATTAACACATACGATACTTTTCATATATATTGTAGTAAAGACGATGTTTATCATATATTGATAGTATATGAAATTTATATGATGATGATAATTACAAGATGATGTATTGTAATGTTAAGATTGACATTGATGGTGATGTTACAGGTTAATAAAAGAAATAAGTAGTTCCCAAATTTGAGGTGGTAAGGGAGAGATGACAACCTTGACAATCTGCACGAAACTAGGTAGGGAAGGTGAACACCTCCTCAATCCTATTATGTTACTAGCGATGACTAGATGGTATGAGCCCATAGCGTAAGGGATATGATAAATTTAATTTAATAGTGATGGTGATATGCGTGAAAAGATTATATAAATAATTATGAAGCTGTAAGCATTTATGAATTGTTATATTTAATGTTATTGATGAATATGGTTTTAGCGTGAGAAGTTGGGGGGTTGAATCACGCTTTGCTTAAAAATTAGTTTGTCTGAAACTTAAAAGTTTGATCAAGCTTATGCTTGTCTTACGCAGTGGAATGGTTAAGTTAAAAGAATGCAATGAATGTCACAAGTGTTAGTGTGTGTATGACAAAATAACTTAGTAAAAAGTAAATAGAAGATAATGCACACACAAAAGTTTTTATACTGGTTCGACAATGTGTTTACTCTAGCCACCAAGCTTCACTTGGGAGTTCTCTAAACAGCACCTTCAACACTCTAAGGAATTTATTGCCTCTGCACACTGATCAATTGCCGAATTGAATCAAATTAAAAACTAGATAACTTGTAGACAAGTGGAATACCTAGGTCGTTTTCCCAAGGAATTCAAGAAGTGAAGAGTGATTATGCAAGGTTAGGTTTGGGGATTTTAGCATCAAATTTCAGAAATGAGAAAAATGCTAACAGGATTTTAATCAAATAGGTAGAAGACACTAGCTCAAGGAATTCGAATTGTAAAGCATATATCATTGATTCATTATCCTCTCATGATCCTTTCAAGAATTAAATTGAATTTCAAATCTGAATTCAGATCAAGTCTTATGAAAATCTTCAAACATTCATCTTAACACACTTGAATTAAATCTGAAATCTCAAAACCTAACTCAAGGTATCAAGATTGAAGCTCAACAATTCAATTCTCTAGATCAGAAATCTCTAAATCTAGATGTTCTCTCAACTTAAGTTTATTGATCAATAACTCAGAAATCTCTAGAATTATTAATCAATTGGATTCATAATTCAAGAATTAGAAAATCTTCATAATTCTTGAATCGTAAATCAAGAAGAGGTGAGAAGAGAGAATTCGAAATTCTTGAATGAATCATGAAAGAAATGCAAGAATACCTCAATCACATAGCTAATCTCAATATCTTTTACAATCCTCCATCCTCAAGCTAGCTATGAGCTTAGTTCTCCATGATCATGGAGAAATCAGCAAGAAGAAAATGGGAGAAGAGAGAAAAACGAAAATGAGAGAAACTAGAGAGAAAATGTAATTCTAAAACTTGAATTGTAAAAAAATGAATGTAAAGTGTTCCCTCCAAGTCTGATGTAGGACTTAAATAGACATAAAAGAAGGTGGAAATTTCTAAAAAGCCCATACACTAAACAATTACAACACATAAGGCAAGGGCACAATGGACAATGCACAAAATTATGACACTTAAGGCAACACAGCAAGGCTAAGCTTCTGCCTGAAATATTGCAGCCAATATCTGAAGCTTATAATGGATGATTCTGCCCTCGAGCCCTGAAGCAAAGTTGTAGCTCTATGTCTTAGCTTTCCATAGCCACTAAGATCATCCAATTCCAGTAAGTATAGCTCCAGATATAAGCAAAATACTGACTGCTGCTCCAGATTGCTGTCACATTCGCTGCAGAAACTTTGAGTCAATTTTTGAGCTTATTAGAGACTTCAATTGCTTTCGAGCTCTGAAGATGAAATGAAGCCTTGTTCCTTAACTTTCCAATGCAACTGAAATGGAGTGATTTCAACATCTGTAGCTCCAGCTATGGCTTCTGCAACACTTGCTGTCCAGGATTGCTGTCCAGAATGCTACAACAAGATTGACTCAACTTGAAGCTCCAATTTGGAATCCTTATGGTCCGAATCAGCTTTCGAGTTCTTCATCAACTTTATAGACCTGTGTCTAAGCTTTCCAACAAGACAAAGAACACAAAATTCCAATTTCTAGAACTCAAGTTATAGGCAAATTGCAGAATAGTGTCACAAAGCACGAAATGCTGAGAAAATGCACAAAGTTCCAATCAAGTACCAAATGCCTAATATGATGCAAAAGTAGCTCATTCATCTCAAAAGTGGTCAAATTACATGCATACAAGAGGGAAATAATCAATACAATTATTGCTATATCACACACCACAACAGACTTCACTGCACTTCACACCTGAAGTGACTGACTGCCTTCTCAAACCTAGAGATGGACTTGCATACCTTTGACACTAGAGGCCTTTGTTTACCCTGTATTAGTGCAACACCTCGATCTTTATTAAGTCCTAATTAAATGAAGTTAAGGGTAATGGACTTTGATTAGAATTTAATGGGATTTGAGTTTATATGTTTCTCCTAGTTTAAAGTATCCATGTTACGTGTTTTTATGAGTATTTATGTGTGCTTTGATGTTACATTAAGTTATAATGGATGTATGAATGTTATTGTATGAGTTGAGACACTTTGAAAGTGTTTTGGGGCATTTTTCAGGCCCAGTAATAGATTACAGCTCCTTGGTAATCGATTACAGTCTAGTCGAGTTTCATCTTTGGGCGATTCAGTGGTCTGTAATCGATTACGAATTCGATGTAATCGCTTACCACGTGCGCAGAGCGCGTTTTTATATGTTTTAAGTGACGGGCGGGCCCCACGATGACTCTTAAACACTATTAGCTCAGCTAACACGAAAGTAAACCCTATTTTCCACCTCATTTGATCAGAAACACTCTCTCTCATCATCTCTAAGCCTCAATTACTTTTCTCTCAAGAGCTCTCAAAGCCATAGCCACTCCACGCCAAGAAACACCTACAAATACTCACCCAATCCCAAAAATATTCATATATTCTTGATCCTCTCATTGAGACGGACGATTCTACCGATTGCGTTTCTCCGATAAGGGTCATCGTTGGTGTCGGGCCGTTCGTGAAGCTAGGGTTTCGTCTAGAGCAAGAGTTGTCTTCAAGAGGTAGGGATTAGACATTCTAAATGTCACGTAATTGCATGTATATTGATGAATTTATGAAGCTTTGGAATGATGTTGATGTTTTTCCCATTAGGGTTCATGAAAGGGTCGATTTATGAAATTGATTTTGAAAGAGAAAGAGTTTTTACGAATTGAAAAGTGTTTTAAACGTATCTTTATGTTTGATATTGGTATGGCAATGTTTTCTATCGACTGGGACGATGTTTGGTTCATATTTTGGCCAATGGCTATTGAAAATCGTGTTTTTGAAGCTCTAGAATCGTATTTTACGACTTCGTAATCGATTACACGACTTCGTAATCGATTACTATGTCCGGATTCCCAATCGCGAGAAAACGCTGCTCTCTGTTAATCGATTACAGAGCTGTGTAATGGATTACAGTAATTGATTACCAGTCTGTGTAATCAATTACAGTAATCGATTACCAGCCCGTGTAATCGATTACGACAATGCTGTTTGTGCGAAAATGAGTTGTTTTGACCCTTTATGCACCCTAATGCGTTCTACGACTTATGTAAACGATATATATGAGTTAATTACGTATTTTATGCAAGAAATATGTTGTTTAATGGATGTTATGATGATATGTGATGTCTATGTGAACTATATGATTTGATGCTATACGATTATGCACGACTATGTGAATGAGTTTGTATTATAAGTAGCCTTTGACATGTAATGGTTGTGGCTGAGGGAGGTGAGTTAAACCTCGACATGCAACTCCATTACTGAGGGAAGGTGAAAGGTTAAAGTTCAACTTTCAATTAAAACACATGTAGCCTTCGACATGTGGTAGTTGTTACTTAGGGAGGTGTGACAAACTTGACATGCAACTCTATCACTGAAGGAAGGTGAGTACCCCCTTTCCCCAACATAGTTTAGGATGAGCTAATGCCTAGGGATCGGTGATGTGGAGGAAACAGTTCCTGAGGGTGGGCAGGCCAAAAGAGAAGAGTGTGTAACCGAGTAAAGTAAAGTTAAAAATTAAGTCTAAGATCAGAAAGTTACTGTGACGTAGAGTAATGATTGACTAAGTTCCCTTGCATGATTAGATGGCACGTAGAGCACACACAAGAGCTGTATAATTATATATGTTACGTATGCATATGATATAAAATGAACAAGAGGCACTTAGGTAAGTCGTTCCGGGAAAGATGATTTTAGAACTTATAACTGAACTTAAATTCATTCATGCTTGATGGCTGTTGTCGTGACAGCCATAAATTTAATTATTTTTAAAACCAAGTTCCCCTAATATAGTTTAGTGGAAATCAGGGTCGTCTCTCACAAGGAATGGCTAAGAGAGTAATACACAAGACTAGTTGTATGACGGGTTGTCACAATTGGGGGTTTTTTTGGATGCAAGAGAATTAAATTGAAATAAAATGAGAATAATAAAAATAGTGGTTTATGGGGGTAGAACATTCATTAGGGTGTTATCATTGGCTACAAAAGAATGCATGAGTTGATTAATTACGCTGGAGTTAGATCTAACTCCTTTGTTGTGATTCTAATGATTAATTGCCTAGAATGAGATTAATTAGTGAGATCTCACCTTTAGTTCCACTTTCAACAATTATTAAAGCCAATCACATTAATCTAATTAAAGAGACTAATCAGCCAATTAATTACTCATTACCAAATCCGAATATGTCATGCATCAATTAATCAACTAACACATAAACATATGCCAATGAATTAGCCAACTCAATCGAGTAAGCCAAGACAAAGGATTAAACACACAATTTAAGATCTCAAATTATATGCCAAGGGTTGATAATGAAAACTTATGCAAGATTAAGAACAAAGCCTCAATTTACCCCAATGATGTTCACACCCTCATAAACCACCAAGAAACTTAGTTACTCGTGGCAGGAATTGAAAAGGCAAGAAATAAATTGGAATAAAGAAAGAAATTAACAATAAAGAGCAAAGTAAGAAATTAAATGCAAATTGGGAAGATGGAAAAACGAATAACTGAATTAATGATAAAAGAGTAACTTACAAAACCCAAAAGGGCTGGACGAATAACGTTGGAAAATATAAATGAAGGAGCTAGAGCTAAACTAGGAAAAACGGAAATCCTAATGGAGAGAAAAATAACTCTAACTAGGAAAAGAAAAGATGTAAAAGTGGTGGTGTTGAGAGGTGTTGTTTCTGATGCATTAGCCTCCTTTAAATAAGATGAGCAGCCTCCAAACCCTAATCAATTTGGGCCCCCAACTCGTGCAGATAGGGTTTCTGCTTTGACAGAGTTGCGGCGCGGCGCTGGGGCGCGTATAGCTCGCTAGAGCGCCAGCGTCGTGCAAGTGACGAGTTTAAGTGAGCCTCGCGCGCTGGAGCGCGCTATGGGCGTTGGAGCGCTCGATGCTGGATCTGAAATCCACTGCTCCGCTTCTTGCTCAGTTCCTGATGTCTACAGCTCCAATAATACCTGTGACCTGTACTAAAAATACAAAATATCCAAGATCAAGTGCAAAGGTCATCCTTGGATTGTAAAAACATCATAAAACTTGTTATTTTAGCCTTTATTTCTATTAAGCCCAGATTAATTCCAAGTTGTATTAAATACAATAAAAGGCCAAAATAGAGCAAAGAATTGCATACAATCATCCAAATTAAGGGCATAAAATATTGGTAAAAACCACGTTATCAATGCTACACCTATTTTATTAATAAACCCGGAGCGGCTCCCCTACTGAGTTACTGCCCAGTACTCACCCCATGCTTCCCCCCCATTTTAGATGATGAGGTTCAGCAGGATACAGGAGCGGATGAGGAGCCCGCACAACTTTAGTTTCATGGAGTCTTTATTGTTTCTAGATTTATGAGTTTCTGTTATTACGTTATGGATTACGTTTCTTTTGGATGTTAGCATTTATTTGTATTTACTTTGAGTCCGGACATATGTTAGCCGACATTTATATTTCAGTTTATGGATTTGTATTTGTGGAGTTTTATGAGTCTCAGTTTTAGGCTCATGAGATGACACCTATTACTATTTATTTCTTGGTTGTATGTTTGGGGAGACTATGTTTGGTTTATTTCATTTATTTTATGAGGTATTATTCAGACCATATCATGTGTTATATATTATCGTTATGTTATGTGCAAGGCCCTTATGTTTATATTCCGCGAACGATTTTCGAAAAATTCTCCCAAGTATTTTTCGCGTATATGTATTAGAAAAATAAGTATAAAGTATTGATAACAGGAGGTAACCCTTATGAAATGGCCCTAAATGACTATAGCACTAAGGGCTACCTAGTAGGGTGTTACACTTAGTCCCACTAAGGTCTTTCTGCCTTCACAACCCGAAGGACTTGTACAAACATGTTTGTGAATAAAAGATTTCATTCTAAAGATCAAACAAGAACTTAGATGTAACTATGTTTTTCTATTATTTGCTCTTGTGGGAATAACTAGTTGTGGTAGGATGTTCTTAAAGTTATATCCAAAATTCAAATAAACTCAAGTTAAATACAATTGTTTGATCTTAAAATGTTTCTAAGTAGCTCGAATTTCTTGTTTAATTTTTTGACAGCGTTTCAGCATTTTTTTGGGCAATATTCTTTTGCTGCTTGTCAAATGAGGGGGTATTTTATAGATGTTGCTCCCCTCAATCCCCAAAAGGAAAGTTTTTCCCTTGGTCTTGTCATATCTCATGTGTCATCTTACAAGGGATTTCCTTGTGGTATGCTTGCTTGTTCACTTGTCCCCCAGCTTGATGTGTTTAGTTAAAATTTACTTGTGCCATGCTATGACACTTTGTTCTCTTCAAGACTTGTGTAGAGTATATGTCTATAGTTGTCATGACTTGGTTCACTCCACTTGATGCTTGTAGTCTTGTAGTCTTGGTTATAGAGAGTCTTAATCACATGTGGTCTTAGTGTCTTGATCACTTTGACTCTTGTAGTCTTGATTGCTTTGACACTAGAAGTCTTGATCATGTTGACTCATGGTTGCATGGTGAATTTCACCCTATGTTGTATTATGGTATAGTGATTTTGACTATTCGTCAGGAGTTCACTATTGATCAGGGGTTCTTTGTTCACCAGAGGTTCACCAAAGGTTATCCAGAGGTTGATCAAAGTCCCACCAGAGGTTGACCAAAGACTCACCAGAGGTTGACCAAAGTCTCACAAGATGTTGACCCAAGTCTCACTAGAGGTTGACCAAAGTCACCACAAGTTGATCAAAGTCACCACAAGTTGATCAAAGTCTCACTAGAGATTTACCAAAGGTTCTCCAAGGTTAAGTCTCTGAAACACTTAGTGAAAATATTAGTTCTCATAACCAAAAGACTTATCAAATACTTTTACCATTCAAAATTATTCAGTGACTGATAAGGGTTTTTAGAGCTAGCTGAAGGTGTGTGTTTGCACGAGAAGGGGGGGGTTGAATCGTGCTGTGGATTTTAAAATCTTTTCCAGAAACAAGTTCTTAGAAAAACTGAACTTAGAAGCAATTCCTTCTAAGTAGCAGCGAAAGACTTTCTGAGAAGAGAATGATTCTGAGAAGCTTTGCCTTCTGAGATAGTTGCCTTCTGAGAAGTTAAAATGAATTTACAGGTTTAGTTCAAAACGTTTTAACTTAAGATTGATCAAGATATGAGTTTGATTCAGAAGGCTTAGTTTTCAAATAGTTGTTTCTTGAGTTTTTCAATGTATGAGTTGCTTAGGGAAAGAGAGAAAAACACACAAGAAATTTATACTGTTTCGGCTCAATCTTAGCTTACTCCAAACCTCAACCTTTAGTTGAGATTTTCTTAGATATTTTTCTTAAAGTTCCTTCTCAAGCAGCAACACCTTTACACCCGTAAAGGATTTTCACCACCTCACAACCCGAGGGGGATTTCTTTGCCTCAAACACTAGAGGACTTTCCTTGCCTTAATCCTAAGGACTTTTCTTGCCTCACACTCGAGGACTTTGCTGCCTCAAACAATCGAGGACTTAGGATGCCTCACAACTGAGGACTTAAGGTTTTTACAAAGAGGTGTTTTTTAATTTAAAAACACTATCAAGTTACTTAGACGCAGCTAAGTTAAAACACTTGATAGACTTCTAGATTTAACTTACACAAGTGTAAGAATAGAACAGTAAAGAACTAGAAGATTTTTACAAAGTTTTCTTTTCTGAAGGTGAAGTCCTTCTAAGAGAAATTTTTCTAAGTTTCAAACAGATTTTCAATTTGACAGCATTTCAGCACTTTGATTCAATCGATTTCTGTCTGTTTGAGCCAAGCATTCTTCTGCTATTTATAGAGAATGAATCTGCTAATGTTTGAAAGCTTTTTGTTGCTGATGTGGCTTCAGTTCTGGTTCAGAACGGCTCCCTGTACTGTCAATGAAAATCCTGGAACTTTCCTGAGTTTGCACAGTGCACAGCTTCCAATATTTACTTGGGAATGTTCTGAGCTTGTTGAGAACTTTCCTTGTGGTTAGAGTCTTGAGACTTGATCACATCCAGATTGTAACCCCCAAGTAAATAGCCCTTAACTCTTAAGTCATTTTAGGCCATTCGTTAAGGGTCACATCCTGATTTCATAGCTTTATCTTTATTTTAAAATATCATACGCGGAAAATACGTGGGAGTAAATTTTTCGAAAACATTCGCAGAATAGAAAATAAGGGCCTTGCGCATTAATACAACGATAATAATAAACATCATGAGATAACACTAAATAATACTCATATAATAAAGCAAACCACAAGTAATCAGCCATACATAGTCAATCACAAAGGAATAAATACTTTGTGTCATCCCATAGCCCAAAAATGAGACTTATAAGGCCCCACAACAAAATACATAACCAATATAAAGTTGACGGCTAACAAAGGTCCGGACTCAAAAAGCATAACATAGAATAAATAACTAAGGTAAATACATAAATCCATGATAATAAAATAACTCAGAAAGAAATGTCTGTAGAGTATAACTATAAAGCAAAAGACTAGAACAGTGCGGGCTCCTCGATCGCTCCTTGATCCTGCTGTGACTCATCTTCTAAAAATGTGTAAAAGCGTGGGGTGAGTACTTAGAGTGACTTAGTAGAGGAAGCCGCCCCAGGTTTAATTATAAAATGAGTGAAGCATGAATTGCAAACCCGACTTTTATTAGGTTCTAATTAAGTGAGATTAAGGGTAATTGACCTTGGTTAGAATGGAATTAAGTTTGGGTGAATAAGTTTCTTCTAGTAAACCATTACATGTTATGTGATCTAAGTTTATATATATACGTGTTTAATGCATGTTATGTGATTTATGTGTATTTATCATGTGCTATGTGACTTATGTGTTTGTATATATGTATTCATTGTATGCTATGTGATTTAGATGGATATATGTGTTTTAATTGATGTTTAGATGATGCATGATGTTAAGAATGATGTATGGATGTTTATAGCACAAGTTGAGACGTTTTAGAAGTGTTTTGAGGCTATTTTACAGCCCTGTAATCAATTACCACGGGATGGTAATCGATTACACTGCACAAATTTTAGAATCTGTGCAGACATGATGTAATCGATTACAGATTCGTGGTAATCGATTACAGACTGTGTAGTAAGGGTTTTTAGTGCGTTTTAAGTTATGTATGGGCCCCACGATGACTCTAAACCATGCACAACTTAGCCACCACGTGAGAAACCCTAGATACCACTTCAGAAACATCAGAAACACCAAGAACACTCTATCTTACCCTTGTGCCTCCATTGCTCTTTCTCTCGCTCAAGAACTCAAAGCCATAGCCTTTCCACACCACCAAACTCATATCAAAGCTTACCCGATCACAAAACAAGTTACATATTCTTAATCCTCTCATCAAATAGAGCCTTTCTACCGATTGCAATTCTTGAAAAGGAACAGTCTTTGTATTCCTACGGTTCGTGGGGCTAGTGAGAGAAAGTGAGAACACGTTCTACGTCGGGAAAGGTTGTCACTATGCATTCCATAGGAAGTCTACAAGAGGTAGGGGTTCTAGGCATTCTTTATTCTCTGTAATTTTTCATGCATGATGATGTGTAATGGATGAGATTATTGTTGTTGTTCGTTTTTCTTATTAGGGTTCATAAAAGAATTATGTTTTACCGAATGAATATCAAAGAGAAAGTGTTTTACCGATTGAAAAGTATTTTAGAATGTATTTTATCGATGGGTTTATGTGTATCTATGTTTTCTATCGATTGCGATGGTTCTAGATTAAAGTTTTAGCCATTGGCTCATGAAAAACGTGTTTTGGAAACCCGAAAATCTGAATTATCGCGTTCGTAATCGATTACAATAGGTCTGTAATCGATTACGAGCTGAGAATTTCCAATCGCGAGAAAACATGGGTCTCTATAAATCAATTACAGAGTCTGTGTAATCGATTACAGTAATCAATTACAACACTTATGTAATGGATTACAACACTGTAGATTTTATGAAAATTAACCGTTTTGACCCTTTATGTACCCTAATGCGTTCTACGACTTATATGCATGATATCTATGATTTGTACATGATTTATATATGATTTTATGAGCTATAATGCATGATTATATGTTAATATGTGATGATGAATTATGAAGATGATGTTATATGTCTATGATTATGTAATTGTTAAAGTTTAATAACCAAACGCGCTCAGTGATGCTATGTTAAAAGGTCATGAAGTGACGCTATGTTAAACGCCACTGGGTGACGCTATATTAAAACACTATAGCCTTCAAAAGGGAAGGTGAATTACCCCCTCTCCCCATTAGTTTAGGATGAGCTCATGCCTAGGGGTCGGTGATGTGGAGGATATGACAAGAGGGCGACTATGTCTCACAGTTAAAGAAATATAAAGATGTTTGACGTGTTGATATGTATTTTTTATGATGTATTTATTGTTTATGATTTAAGAGCACTAGTACACTACACTGAGACGTTTATTTATTTATGCGATGATATATGTATTAATAAAATGAACCAGACGCACTTAGGTAAGACGTTCCGGGAAAAGACTGTTTTTAAACTTATAATCGGAATGAACTTATTCATGTTTCACTTATTTTATAATTAAACTCGGGGCGACTTCCTCTACTGAGTCACCTCCCAGTGCTCACCCTATGTTTTTCCCACCTTTTAGAGGAGCAGACAGAGCAGGACGTCGGAGCACACGAGTAGCCCGCACAAATTTAGTTTATGATATAGTTCCTTATATACCAGAGACATGTTTTATTCCTTTATTCAGATGTTATGGTTTTTATGCTTTCACTACATTTATTTATTTATGTTTTTCTGAGTCCGGACCTTTGTTAGCCGGCAGCCATTTATTTATCTGTATTTATCGTGGAGTCTCATAAGTCTCATTATCGGGCTATGGGATGACATGTAGTATTTATTTCTTCGTCATTGACTATGTATAGGAGATTATTTGTGGTTTGATTTACGTTCTAAGTATTATTCAATATTAATTAATGATTATTATTATTATTATCGTTGTAATTATGCGCAAGGCTCTTATTTCTATTTCGTAAAACATTTACGAAAAATTTACTCTCACGTATTTTCTGCGTGTGATATTTTAAAATAAAAGATAAAGCTACGAAATCAGGACGTGACCCTTTATTAGTGGTCTAAGATGACTTAAGTATTAAGGGACATTTAGCAGGGGGTTACATTTTGGTATCCGAGCAGGTCTATCCTACAGGGCTTGGGGCAATGGACCTTTTATGCTTTTGTTGCATGTACGGTAGCTATGTCATGCGTATAGCCTCTTATGTGTCTTATTTAGTGTTGAGGTGCATGACCGTTTTGCTTGATTGTCAGAGTAACTGTGCATGTTTAGCATTGATGTGGAGCCTGATCAACTCGATGTTGATTGTTTTGTGTGCACAAGGACATTGCACTTAGCAGACGTAATAGGGACGATGCTGATGACCACGAGGATGCAGGACAGGGCAATAATGTTACTCCTGAGGCTTTCATGGAGATGGCCAAGGCCATGCACCGCATGGTGGACCACATGATGCAGCAGCGCACCACTCAGCCTACAGTGCAACCCACGGGTATGGATGCAGACAACGCTCGTTTCTTTGAGTTCAAGAGGGCTAATCCCTCTCCATTTCTCGGCACTGTCAACTCTTCTGAAGCCGAGGATTGGTTGACAGGTATAGAGGACATTTTCACGGTGGTACAATGTTCTGAGGTACAGAAGACCCGGTTTGCTACCTTCATGCTTCAGATGGAGGCACATGCTTGGTGGACGGATGCTCGTCGTGCTCATGATGCGGCGGGTATTCCTATCTCATGGGACATGTTCAAGGGCATGTTCTACGAGAAGTACTTCCATGAGTTTGTACATCAGGAGATGGAGCTAGAGTTCCTTGACCTTCGTCAGGGGAACATGTCCATCCCGGAGTATACAGCTAAGTTCGAGGAGCTCATCCGATTCTCGGAGATTTATCAGGAGAACCCCAAGGAAACTTGGAAGTGCATGAAGTTCTGTGCTGGGCTGAATCAGGACGTCAAGAGGATGGTCAAGCATATGAAGATCAAAGAGTACTCAGAGATGGTTGACACCTGCAGTATTATTGAGGAGACGAGTCGAGAGGATGCTTCCCCGAGAGCTGAGACCCCGAGGGAGGGTTTGGCACCGAATAGACGCCAGCCCTCCACTCGCTTTCAGCCATATGATCAGCCACCTAGGACCCAGCCTTAGCCTCGACCACAGCAGCATCACCCAGCAGCACTACCCGCTCTGCCACCATGTGCCATGTGTGGCAAGCTTCACACTGGGGCTTGTCGTCTCGGTCAGAACGTTTGTTATCGCTGCGGCCAGTTAGGGCATTACGTCAAGGATTGCAAGTGGACGGGATTCCAGGCTTTTTCTTCCTCTAGGCCACAACAATAGGGGCGTGTGTTCACAGTCTGTACAGAGGGCGCGGAGCAGTCAGATGATATAATCAGGGGTAAGCCTTTTATTTTGAGTGTGTGGCTTCTATGCAGTTTGGTCTTGTTTGTTACGGTGATGCCTAGCCTTAACTCATCTTTGTTTGTAACCCACTTAGTGTGTGAGTACGGTGGGAATTGTGTGATGCATGTCTAGGCCTGAAACTAAGCTATTTGTAGTTTTGTTAAGGTCTAGTTGAGGTTAGTTAGGGATAGTCAACCTTAGTTAAGAGTTGACTGCCTTGGCTAGTTAACCATGGATGGTTACTCATCCCTGGTTGATCTTGGCCTCCATATGTTTTCCTATTTGTTAGTCACACCCTTGTTTTGTTTAGAAAACGAAATGGAAAGTGTTTTCGAAAAAGGGTTTTACATGTTAACTACAAGATCTGTTTTCAAACTTGTTTTTCGCTCATGTTTTCGAAAGGATGTTTTGCGAAAACGATTTCAATAAACAAGAGTGTTTTCGCTTCGACCTCTTTCACAGCCTCGATGAGATTATCCTTAGGGAAATTTTGCCCCTCTAGTTGGACCCTTACACCTTTATTAGGTCTCCGTCACTGCCAACCACCAAACACATTCGTTGACCATGTTATGTCCCGCTCCTAATGCTTTTAGTATAGAAGAAAAACCTTGCCTACCCACACCTTTTGCATGACCCTAGAGAGAGACCACACTCCCTAAATATAGCTTACATCTTCTTAGAAAACTCTTCGACTACTCACATATGTACCCACACGAATCCTATCACTACAAACCACCACATACGTTCCTCCTTGAGGAGCCATGTGAGAGTTAGCTCTACCGCACCTCATCATGTCATCACGAGCACATTCCTCCTAGTGGCTTTGGATGTACGTCGACGATGTTTAAATTAAATAAAGAGAAAGGGAAGAGAGAGAGCACACACAAACTTTTTATACTGGTTCGGCAACGTGCCTACTCCAGTCCCCAGGATTCACTTGAGATTTCACTAACACCACCAACAACTAGGTGGACTTTCTTGCCTCTGCTACACCACAAAGGTCTTCAACTCGCACCTTCACCAAGGTGACTAACTGCCTTTGAAAACCACAAAGGACTTCACTTGCACCTCCAACATAGGTGACTCACTGCCCTTGCAAACAACAAAGGAATTCAACCTTGCCTTTAACACCAAAGGACTTTCTACCCTTGCCTTAGTCCCACTAAGGTCTTTTGCCTCAAAAATAAGGACTTTGTACAAAAGATTAAAACTTTGAACAATCAAGAACTTAGATGCAACTAAGTTTGAGTCTTGCTTGCTTTTCTCTCAAAGATAACTAGTGTAAACTAGGATAAACAATAAAGTTCACTCTTTTGAGATGTATAACCCTTAAACCTAATAAAAATCAAAACTTTGAAAGTTTAGGAGTTTGGAGGTTGAAGATGAAGAGAAATAATTGTAAGCTCCAGAACCCTTCTGAGAGAATTAGGCATAATTCTCTTAAAGTTATGAAAGTTTTAATGATAACAAGGTAAGCCATAAGTATAAAAATTTTATTTAAGGTTTTGCTAATATGTGCGCTAAGTGTCTCAGAAAGCTTTAAATTATTGCAATACCATGAGCAAAGACCAAGACAAAACATCAAGTAGCCTCGAGATCAATTGATAAAATCATAGCGCCAAAGATATCAGAAAGGATGTCTCAGAAGCGCAGAAGGTGAAAACATGTTTCTGAGGAAAGAACACTGTCGCCTCAGAAGGGTCTCAGAAGACCGTGCGACTAGTAGTTCTCAGAAGGGTCTTCCCTCAGAAGGTTCGCCTCAGAAGTCCGTACAACTCTCAGAAAGTTGGACTCAGAAGCAACCAAGTGTCTGGACTCAAGGGAGCGCAAGCAGTCTCAGAAAGCTCGCTACAACTAGCTAAGGAAATGGGAACACGCGCACTGTGCAGTTCTGAAAAGTTCCTCATTTCGCGCTGACTGTAGTAGGGAGCCGTTCTGAAAAATACACAGCCACATAAGCAAAGTGAAAGCTTCTAATTTCGCAGCTCTTTGAAGCCTATATATATGAGTTCAATTCCAGAGCAATGTGACGAAACTCTTGCGCTAAAAACTCTTGATTAAACGTGCAAAAACTCTGTTGAATTGAAAATCATTTTGCGAAAACTTAGAACTTTCTCAGAAAGACAATTTTTACGAAATTGTTCTTCTAGCTTTGCAAAATCTTCTAGTTCTGAATTGGTGTAAATTCTTACATTTGTAAGTTAAATCTAGAAGTCTACTAAGGGTCAAATTAAGTTTGTAACTTAATCTTAGTAGTTAGTTTTCGAAGCAAAAACAACTTTCCGAAAAACGCTAAGTCCTTCTTTGTGTGAAGGCAGGTTTAAGTCCTCTGGTGTTTGAGGCAAAGTTCAAAGTCCTTAATTGATTAAGGCAAGGAAGTCCTCGGTTGTGAGGCAAGGAAGTCCTTAAGTGATTAAGGCAAGGAAGTCCTCGGCTGTGAGGCAAGGAAGTCCTTAATTGATTAAGGCAAGGAAGTCCTCGGTTGTGAGGCAAGGAAGTCCTTAAGTGATTAAGGCAAGGAAGTCCTCGGTTGTGAGGCAAGGAAGTCCTTAAGTGATTAAGGCAAGGAAGTCCTCTAGTGTTGGAGGCAAGGAAATCCACTTCGGGTTGTGAAGTGGTGGAAGTCCTTTACTTGGTAAAGGCAGTGTTGTCTGGGAAGGCACTTTAAGAAGAATATCCAAGAACTCTCAACTGAAGGTTGAGGACTGGAGTAGGTTGGTTATAACCGAACCAGTATAAAATTCTTTGTGTTAAGCTTTTCTCCCTTACTCTTTACTTGCATAAATCTTTGAGGAAAACTTTGCCACGATTTTAATTAAGAAGTCTTGTAAAAACTTTATTGATTAAAATCAGAAAGCGTTTAAGAAATTCTAACGTAAAGTCATTTTCTTAAAATTGCTCAGAAAGGAACTTTCTCAGAAAGACTAAGTTCTCAGAAACTTAATCTTCTCAGAAAGTAATTTCCGCTGCAAACTCTTAATTCTATCTTCTGAGTAAAAACAGCTTTCTAAGTAAAAGTTTTAAGAAGTAATTTTTAAAACTTGCACGATTCAACCCCCCTTTCTCGTGCACACATACACTTTCAATTGGCATCAGAGCTCGGTCCTTAAGGGGTTGAGCACTTAGCAGTGTCAAGGAAAAAGATCCACGAAGGGAAATATGAATTCACCAGCTGCATTCATATCAGATGGGGCTTCAATAAACAGACCTCCGATGTTTCTCGGAGACAGCTTCGACTACTGGCGTGACAGGATGACGCTATTCATCAAGCACACCAGTCTGGACTTATGGGATAGGATCGAGAATGGAGACTATCAGCCTCTGCAGACAATTACAGAGGATGCTGTAGTTACAACAGACGCTGAGCCAGGAGTGGCACCTCCAGCACTCAGAACCTGTACAAGACGAGTCCCTAAGGACGAATGGACTCAAGAGATGAAGGAGAAGATACAACTCAACTTCAAAGCTAAATACATTCTTCTCTGCGCCTTGCCCAAGGTAGAATACGACAAGATTGTGTCGTGTGACACCGCTCAAGAAATTTGGGAGAGATTACACATGCTGCATGAAGGAAATGATGAAGTCAAGGAAACCAAGGTATCAATGCTCGTACATAAGTACGAGTCCTTCTGCATGCAACCTGAGGAAACCATTGACAACATGTCAATAAGGTTTCTCCACATCATAAATCAGCTAAAGGTCTTGGGAAAGACCTACACCAACGCTGAGATGGTGAGGAAAATTCTCAGAAGCCTCTCTGCCAAGTGGCGCCCAAAGGTGACAGCGATCCAAGAAGCAAAGGATCTAAACCAGCTGGGTTTAGATGTATTGTTTGGCTCACTCAGAACTCACGAGATTGAGCTTGAAGGACTGCTTGGAGGACCATCTTCATCCTCAAGACCTCAGAAAGCTCTGGCTCTGAAATGTCAGATCAAAAAGACTCCAAAAGCCCTAAAGGCTGAAGAAATATCTGAGTCTGAAAACGATCAAAACTCAGATTCCGATGAAGATGACATCTCTCTTCTAGTAAGGAAAATGAAGAAAGCTTGGAAAAGAAGACCAAGCAAAGAAAAAGAGATCACCCCTAGAAAAGGAAAGTCAAAGCCTTCTGATGCCACATGTTTCGGCTGTGGAGAAAAGGGCCACTTCAGAACGGAGTGCCCTCAGAACAAGGGAAAGAAGAAGTTCATTCCCAAGAAGAAGAAGAAGGCAATGGCTGCTACATGGAGTGACTCAGAAGAGGAAGGCTCTGAGTCAGAAAGTGAAGAGGAAGCTAATGTCTGCTTCATGGCCGGTACTGACTATAGTCTGGAAACAGAATCTGAGTCAGAAGAGGTACCAAACTCTCCTCCTCTCTCATACTCATACAATGAGATCTCAGAACTCTATGAAGAGCTTCTGAGAGACTCAAACGAATTAGCTAACAATTTCAGCAAACTAAGAAAGTCTTTTAAACACTTAGAAGCTGAAAATGCTAGACTAATTCAAGAAGTAGAGAACCTAAGGCTTGAAAGAAATGACTTTAAAAATAGATATCTTGAAAGCCACAACCTCTATCAAGCTTTAGAAACAATGTCTTCTGTAACTGTTGAAAAAGCCGAACTGGCTTTGATAGAATTACAAAAGACAAATGAGCTTCTCACTTCTGACTTAGTTAAGATGGTCAAGGGTGAAAAAATGATGACACTCTTGGTTGGTGGTCAAAGACCTTACAAGGATAAGAGTGGACTTGGTTATGAAGAAATCTTCAAACCAAATGATATTGACCCATCTTTAACTAAATCACCTCGCACGTGCATCGCATGTTTTAAAAGTGGCCATGGTTCTGAAGAATGTCCTATGTTGGAAAAAGGAAAAATCTCTAAGCCTCAGACGGCTCAAAAGAAAACTCAGAAAGCAAAGCCTTCTAAGAAGACTAACCCCTCTCAGAAGGGTAAAACTTCTCAGAAAGCAAGTGCTTCTGAAAAGGGCAAACAAAAAGGTCTCTGACTCTCAAAACCATGACCCTTCTAAGAAAAGAAGGCAAAAGTCCAAGAAAGCTAACAAGCAAGGACCCAACAAAGAATGGGTACCTAAATCTGTTAAATTTGTGACTGCAGGTACATCATCAAGCGCTGCTCCACCACCACGATGAGCAGTGGTAACTTGACAGTGGCTGCTCGAGGCACATGACTGGAAGCAAGCACTGGTTCAGAAGTCTCAAGCCCAAGAAAGGCGGAATAGTGCGATTCGGTGATGGCGCTAAGGGAAGAGTCACTGCAATCGGAGATGTTGGTAAGGATTCCTCTCACCAAATCTCAGATGTACTTTTGGTCGATGGCTTAACTCACAATCTATTAAGCATTAGTCAATTTTGTGACAAAGGCTTAAAGGTTGAGTTTTATGCCAAGTATTGTCATGTGATTAATCTCACAAATGACAAGATCGTTCTGGAAGGAAAACGTGTTGGTAACATCTATGTTATCCATCTGGATGATCTAAAGGATCAAAACGTGGAGTGCCTTGTCTCTGTCCAAGAAGACAAATGGCTATGGCATAAGAAACTTGGTCATGCCCATATGAGACTTCTTTCTGAACTCTCTCAGAAAGGACTTGTAAAGGGCCTTCCCAGAATTAAGTATCAGAAGGATGCAACTTGCGACTTCTGTGAAAAGGGGAAACAGACCAAAGCTTCCTTTCCCAGTAAAAGTGGTATTTCAACTCAGAAACCACTGGAACTACTCCACATGGATCTCTTTGGACCAACCAGAACGGCTTCTCTTTCTGGAAAACGCTATGGTCTTGTCATAGTGGATGATTACTCAAGATTCACTTGGGTTTTCTTTCTAGTCTCTAAGGAAGAAACTTTTGAGAAGTTCAAAGCATTTACAAAAAGAGTTTCAACAGAAAAGGATTCGCACATTCATGCCATAAGATCAGATCATGGTGGTGAATTTGAGAACCATGCTTTCGAAAAGTTTTGTGAAAATCTGGGCATTGCTCACGAATTCTCATCTCCCAGAACTCCTCAACAAAATGGAGTGGCTGAGAGAAAGAATCGAAGTCTTCAAGAGATGGCAAGAACAATGCTCTTAGAAAGTGGACTTTCAAAAGGTTTCTGGGCTGAAGCAGTTAACACTTCATGCTACATTCAGAATTGAGTCTTTCTGAGACCAATTCTGAAAAAGACACCTTACGAGCTATGGAAGAATAAAATACCAAACATTTCTTATTTCCATGTATTTGGTTCTTCTTGTTTTATTCTCAACACAAAGGACAAACTCTCTAAGTTTGATCCTAAGTCCGATGATGGATGCTTCCTAGGATACTCCTCAGTCTCTAAAGCTTACAGAGTATATAACAAAAGGAGTAAATGTGTTGAAGAGACAATCCATATTAAGTTCAAAGAACTTAGTAAGGACATGTCTCAGAAAGATGCAGACTTAGAAGATGAGTTTGAGAAACTCAACAGCTCTTCTGAGAAAGCCAAAAAGAAAATTCTTATAGATGATGAGACTGACTTCCAACCCATGGAACAACCATCTTTATCTAAAGAAAAATCTAGTAGCATCATCGAAGCTCCAGAACCTAGAGAATCTACTTCTCCAAATGCAATGGAATTTAGATTCTCAGAAGGTCAAGCCTCTAATGACTCAGAAAGAGAACCTTCTGTGTCTCCTTCTCAGAACCCTACTTCTAAAGGGATTAGAGGCTCAAGAGACTTGAAGAACGTCTCTCAGAAGAAGTCTTGGGTAATCCAGAACGTGGCGTAAGAACCAGAAGGAACTACACAAATCTTGCTATGGTTTCTGAACTTGAACCAGACTCCATACAAGAGGCGTTAGATGATCCTAGCTGGGTAAATGCCATGCAGGATGAACTTGACCAATTCGAGAGAAATCAAGTTTGGAAACTAACTCAGAAGCCCAAAGGCAAAAGTGTCATTGGGACTAAATGGGTGTTTCAAAACAAACTTGATGAAAACGGTCAAGTCGTGAGAAACAAGGCTAGATTGGTTGCTCAAGGGTACAACCAACAAGAAGGGATAGACTACGATGAAACTTTTGCTCCAGTCGCAAGATTGGAAGCTATCAGAATGTTGCTAGCTTTTGCTGCACACAAAGGTTTCAAACTCTATCAGATGGATGTTAAGTCTGCCTTCTTGAATGGATACCTTTCTGAGGAAGTTTATGTAAAACAACCTCCTGGTTTTGTGAATGATGCGTTCCCGGATCACGTATTTAAGCTTACAAAGGCTCTCTATGGTCTGAAACAAGCTCCAAGAGCTTGGTACGATAGATTGAGCTCTTTCCTACTTAAAAACGGATTCTCAAGAGGGAAAGTGGACACAACTCTCTTTACACTCTCAAAAGACTCTGGCTTCTTGATTGTCCAGATTTATGTTGATGACATAATCTTTGGCGCAACCAATGAATGCCTTTGCAAAGAATTCTCCAAGCTTATGCAAGGTGAATTCGAGATGAGCATGATGGGAGAATTAAAATTCTTCCTAGGATTGCAAATCAAGCAAGAGTCAGAAGGGACAGTTATTCACCAAGAGAAGTATACCAAAGAACTTCTGAGGAAGTTTCTGATGGATAAGGCCAAACCCATGAGCACTCCCATGCATCCCTCTCAAGTAATTGATTTGGATGAAGATGGTGAGAAAGTCTCAGAAAGCCACTATCGAGGGATGATTGGCTCACTTCTCTACTTAACTGCCTCTAGACCAGATATCCAACTCAGTGTTGGGATCTGTGCTAGATTCCAGTCTAAGCCTAAGCAATCACATTTAACTGCAGTTAAACGAATTTTACGATATTTAAGTGGAACTACTAATCTTGGTCTTTGGTACGAGAAAGGTTGTTCTTCTGATGTTGTAGGATATTGTGATGCTGACTACGCTGGAGATAGGATCGATCGCAAAAGCACAAGTGGCTGCTGCTGCCTCTTTGGAAAATGCTTGATCACTTGGTCTTGCAAGAAGCAAAATACGATCGCTCTATCAACTGCTGAAGCTGAATATGTATCTGCTGCGAACTGTTGTTCTCAGATGCTCTGGATTAAGAATCAGCTACTTGATTATCAATTAAGGTACACCAAAATTCCTATCCTCTGTGATAATACAAGTGCTATCAACTTAGCTAAGAATCCTATTCAGCATTCTCGATCCAAGCACATTGATATAAAACATCATTTTATTCGGGATCATGTGCAAAAAGGCGACATTGAACTTAAATTTGTAAATACTGAGGATCAAATCTCAGATATATTTACAAAGCCTTTACCCGAGGATCGTTTCAATGTTCTGAAAGGACTTCTCAATCTAAGACGTTTCTAAGTACTTTGAAATTTAAAAACTGTTTTTTAGAAACCCCCCTTAGTCCTAGTTTAGACTCTGAGACAAACAATAGAACTAAGCTTCTGAGCTAGAAGTAAGAAAAACACAGAAAACTCTATCTGAGAAAATTTGCTCTCAGAAGACTCATTCCTCAGAAAGGAGATCTTCTGAAACATTTCTCAGAAGGAGCATTTCTCAGAAGGACCACTTCTCTCAGAAGGGTACCTTCCGAGAAACAAGTTACCAACGGTAACTTTTGGATAAGCGTCAGAAACGGCTAGTTACAAGCCAGTTCTATAAATACTCATGGCATTGTTCCATTTGAGCACTTTGCGCTTAAAACTTACCAAAACTCTGCCAAATCCTCTCCTCGCTTTCCAATCTTCATCTGTTCTCGCTCTCTCTCTGCTATCTCTCTCTCTTGTTCTTCTCTATCTCCTCTCACTTCTTCTCAAACTTAAACCTTTCTTCCAAATGGCCTTCTCTGGAGAGATTAAGGGCTTAATGAGAAACAACCTCAATGAAGTATCCGAAGATATTCTCTACGACAATGAGGAGATGTAGTCCCTATTCCACAAGACTTATCTTCCAAGAAATCTTGCTATGGGAAGGGTACCACCTCTCAACGTATACAATCAAGTGGATGAACTTCAACTCACTTTCCTCAAGCAACCTGGATGGCCAGCCATGATGAGCTCCGAGGACGTGTGCTACCCAAATGTGGTGAGAGCATTCTATTCGCAAATAGAAAGGTTCACCAACAAAGGGGTCAAGAGCACGATTGCTGATCAGCAAATCCGCTTCTCCTCCTCTGACATCAACAAAGTTTCAAGACCTTGAATGGTGGTGCTGTCATCGCCGACGACCCAGAATGGGTCAAGGAGGTAGATGACTCAGAAGAAGAAGTGGTGACACTTCTGACTGGTAGCAACAGTCTACCACTCAAGAGTGTAAAGGTGCCTCATCTTACGCAAGAGGCCAGAATCATCTTCTCAGTTATCCAGCATACCCTTCTCCCTCGGATTGGAGACATGGGGAATGTCACCACCATGGACGCATGTCTACTTTACCATCTGCTGAAGAAAGAGAGGGTTGATTTTGGGAGGATGGTGCTAAACTACATGATGCACCAAGCACATCCTAAAAGAGCGCTTACAAGTCTACCCTATGGGAGTCTTTTGACCAAGATCTTAAATCACTTTTCTTTTCCCCTTGAAGACTATGAATACGTCTTCAACCACAGCAAATTCACCATGGTCACCTTCAACAACATCAAGAAGAAGAAGGTACCAGAGACGGGGGCACCTAAGAAGAAGGAGGAAGCAAAGCCTTACAAGGGAGCTGCTAGCACCAAACAGCCCTCTAAGGCTGAGAAAGGAAAGGAAAAGGCCTCTGACCCTTCAGAAAAGAAGAAGAAGCAGTCAAAGGTGACTCACCCTTCTCCAACAAGGGTGACCAGGAGTATGGCTTCTGAGGAAGCTCAGAAGACTCCTCAGAAGGAACCTGAGGTTGTTGAGGCTGCTGAAGACTCAGAAGAAACAACGTCTGAGCAACCCATGACCAGAAAGAGGAAAACACCTCCAACTCTCCAAGTCCCAGACGTGCCACCAGAAGGAAAAAGAAACGTGGTCGTTTGTAAAGCTTACTCTAAAACTCCACCTTCATTTCTTAATCTTCTTCTACTTCAATTCCTGTTTCTGATTCTGTTGCTGGTTTTAAACCCACCAAATTTAAAACTAAACTCCTGCATCCTTGAATTATCAGGAGAAAGTCTCACAAAGGAGTGGGGATAAAAACCACTAAGAAACAGAGCCCGCCGAAGCCGACGGGTAAAGAAATTGTAGCAGTTGCTGCTACTGCTACCGCTGCTACTGCTGCTGTTGAAGAAGAAGCAGAAGCTTCTCATCACTCCTCCCCCTCTGGGAATGTCTCCCTACCAGAGAAGACATTCAGGGGCATGGAGGAAATGTTGCTGATTCTTCTTCCGAGGAAGAAGATGCGACAAGCTTTCGCATTGAGCATCGCACTCCAGATGCTGGAAGCTCCAAGAAAGAGCCCCAGAAGAAGCCATCTGAGGTTTCTATGGTGGAACTTTCTGAGGCAACCACAACTGAAGTTGCTACTGTGAATGCTGAGTCATTGGCTCAGACGATGCTTGACGTCCAGAAGGAACTGGATCAACCTTCTGAGACTCCAGAAGCTGCTCAGATGCAACCACAACAACAACTACAGCATGAGGAAGCCTTACTTGAACCAACTTCTGAGGTTGGTCCCCTCTCTTCTGAGATCCCTTCGGAACATGAGGAAACTCATGTCTCAACACATGAAGTAGTGCCAGGGACCACCAGCACTGGGCTCAGCTCAGAGGTGGGCGCTGACGCTACCATGGCTGCCGGAGTTGCAGCAGTTGAGGCATTTGTTGCCCACAGTTCCTTAGAAGGAACTCTATCTGAGAAGGACTCTCAGAAGGAACCAGCGGTTCCTCCTCTCGATCTCACAGAAGTTCCTCCTCCATCCTTCAATCAACAGGGTCCTACCTTCTCGAATACGGACTCGATGATTAGTTCTGGCTTCCAGCTGGGAAGAATGGTAGTCACACCACCCTCTGTGCAATTTCGGCCCTTCTTTGGTCGAACTGAGAAGTTGAAGTGCATTGAAGCCATACATAGCCAGATCTCAACTTTCAACCTCTCCGAAGATGCTCAGACTTCTGGTGCTATGGAGCAACCATCAGCTCGGCAACCTTCTGATCTAGACCTTGCTCTAGTTTCTGAGGACACTCAGAGGCAGCCTTCTATTGAACTCGCTGCTATTGAAGACAAAGCTGTCCAAGAAGAAGAACTTCCTGAATATCAACAGAGGGATATCATCGATGAGGTTCTTGAGGCTGAAGTCTCTCGCCTCCTCCATCTCAACCCTCATCTTCTCAACAGCCTTCCACTTCCTCTGAACTACCTCCAGAATGCGCTCAGAATGCGACTCAGAGCGAGATTCTCATGGAGATATGCCAGCTGCTACGCTACATTGCCAGAAGGCAGTAGTTCTAAGTCAATGATGGCGTTTATGTCTTAGCCACCCTTTTTGATAACAAAGGGGGAGTAGATAAAATGATAAAATTTTTGTACATTGGCTATACGTAAACACTAGGCTAGGACTTAGGGGGAGCAACAACTTAGGGGGAGCCAAATATTTTGTATCT